>JAOCPT020574425.1:0-10666 GCA_026546935.2 Palythoa grandiflora | reverse complement strand
AGAATTAAGAAGATTTTACAGATGTAACTCGCCTAACCTGGCAAAATTCCTATATTATATAAGCATTTTACAGTTGGCAATGAAGGTAGCTCGCCTCTATTCAGCAGTGCAATAAATGTGTGACGCAATGCGTTTCATTTTCCAATACCTATTTTCATTTTGTTTTTTCTTCAACAAAAACCGGTCACAGAAATAAGAACAATTTAAGAATAACTTGAGGCTGAAGTCGCCCAGAAATTAAAAACAAATGAGCCTCGATCGGCAAAATTTACTGGTTCTTATAAAAAAAAAGCGTGTCATTGATGTTTAGTTTTTGCTCACCAAAAATTACGTAGATCTATATTTTATATGCATGCAGGTTTTATAAACTTCACAGAACCACAGGTTATTTCGGTAATATAAGTATTTTTTAGTCAAATACTCTGCACGAATATTACTCAAAGAAGGCGACCCTACCCCTCATTGCGTTTGAAGTAAAAAAAAAAATTGATAGACACGACAGTAGTTCCATTTTACGACGTCAAAGAAATAATTATTATAATACTTGATTATTTAAAATTGCTTTATGAAAATTTCAAAAGCGTTTTTATCATTTCATACGCAAATATTTTCAATTGACCGGGTGACAGAATACAACACATCTAAACAACCAAATGAAATAAACTGCGTAACACATTTTAAGATTGTATTCGTCGGCTAAAATGCTATTGAAGAGAAAGAAAATAAGTTTTAAAACTGATTTGTAAGTCTTCTTAAGGAGTAAATAAAAATATTAAAGTTGAACAGCTCTCTTTTGAAAATTATTCTGTAGGTTAAATTTTGCCTTAGAAAATTATACAACAACGGAAACTTATCTCGATCAATTTTAGGAAAGATTGAACAAATAGATAAATTTCGATTTTTACTCGTTAAAAGTCAATATTATAGAATTTAATACATTTTCAGTTTGAGTTAATCCGAAATTTTTAAATATTAAGATTTAGTTTTTCCACTACTATCTAAATTTAGACATACATGACTAAAATAAAAACTTGTTTTAGTTTCATGCTGTAAAAGTAATTTAAAATTTTTGACTAAAATTAGCAGTTTGAAAGCTAGACTGGAAAACATCAAAGAGAACCTCCTCTTGCCATAAGCCTTACTAAACAAAGAGATTGTAAAAAGATAAAGAAAAAAACAAATAATAATAATGTGAAAAATTTTTCAACTATACTGAAATGATCGGTGCTAAATTATACATAAAATAATGCTTTTTAGCACCGCTGATGCAAATTTCAGCATTTATTTCATTTGTTATCTTGGCTTTCCTAGTTGATGCAATAAAGCATATTAATAAATATTTCATTTTATCTAAACAGATAGGGTATTTAAGAGACTAAATCAAGATTGATTCTAAAAGCTTTTCGTTGGCGAATGATAACTGCTAGTTTTAATATTTGTTTGATTGAAAATTCTGAGTGCATTTAAACGCATTTATTTTCCTTTGTCATTTCTGTTGATATAAAAGCAGTAGGGTGAAAGAGAGGATAAGTTTTGTTTATGGGCAGGTGTATTGACCGATCTTCGCAGTTCTTTTTGGCGAACTCATTTGCATACGAATTGTTAAATAGACAGAATCTGCTGTGGTTTCTAGGACAATATGGCATAATTGTATGAAGTCTGCACACGAACGCTGTTTTTTCAAACACTGCATGCAAAAGTTACTAAAGACTGTCAGCTCTTTTCAAATGGCTTATCAGAGGACTGAGTACGCCGATAAAACGCTCTCGATGAATTCGCTTGCCGATAGAAAACTTAAAATCCAGCTAGACAGTATAGACTGTCGCAAAGGCTCAATTGGGAAGGAAATCGATCGAGAAAAGAAAAAGCTTAGAAAAGAGCTCGTAGAAGCGGAAGAATACATGAGGAAGCGATTAAATGTAAGTGATACCGCAACGGTTTCAGAAAAACGTTTAAGTCCTCGCCTGCCACGGCGATACAGCACACCTCCAGCGGTTTTAGCTACAAACTTACCATCCCGTAATCTTCTTGAGGTGGGAAGACGGTCGCCTAACACAGAAAGAAGACTTAGTGGACCAGAAGTAATGTTAATGGAACTCTCTTCAAGAGATCAAGCGTTTTCTTCCGATGTTCTTCCTTCACCGAGGAGTTCAACTCCAACGCTGCTTAAACCGCCTTTTAACCAACCCCGAAGGCAGTCGTTGCCGCCATTGAGTCCTGGCGGAATCATAAGTCAGGATTTCAAAGAGCATTTGAGTAACAGGCCGAGGTCTCCCAGCTCCAGTGTGGCGTTTCACTCACATTCGCAAGGAAGCAGCTTGGAACGACTGACAACGCCACGAAACTCGCCCAGTCGGGGAAACACAGTTTTTTTTGAAGCAGAATCTGTACAAATGGGAGAAGTTTCAACGAAAGTAAACAAGTTTTTGAAAAGCTTTGACAAAATTAAAAAAGAACAAGATTGCTGTGAAAATAGCTCGGGACAGACTGCACAACTGGCGACATCTCAGAGTGGATCTGAAAGCCGCTTGGAAGCATATGAAGGAGACAGCAGCTTCTTGCAGAGTGGCGGTACCCAGTTGAAGCGCTCCTCATCGGCTGGAGTTTTTCAACCAGCAAATTTCGAATAAAGCCTAAACAACTGATTCTAATGTTTAATTGCAGTTCCCTCTGAACTAACTCTGGGCGATACATTAAAAATTTGTATCCTAACAATTACTTTCGTGTGTAGTTCTTGTCGAAAATTTTTACCAATTTCTTCTTATTTTAATGGAGTTGAAGTGCGCTAATGTCCTCTAACAAAATGAAAACTAAAGGCCCGTTTACACGTAAACTGAACGGAACGGATCGGAGAAAAACAGGTACCGCCGGGTCCCTCAAAAATATACATGACCGAACATAAGTTTGGAACGGATCGCATTGAAGTTGGGACCGTAATCAACCGGTAGGTGGTCTGGAACGTGTAGGGTGCACACGCTTTCGTTATGAGGGTCCAAAACTGCTGGCCCGGAAAATCTCAAGAGATCTAGAGTTGGTACCAAACTTGCTTGAGCGTTTACACGGCGCAGCGAGAGAAAACAGAACGAGTACGGAAACAAATTTAGTCAAGCCGTTTCCAAAAGGGATCGCATACGGTTAATTGCAGTCCTTTTTTGGAACGAATCGAATAAATATGGAACAGATAAAACTTCGTAGTTTACATGCACAAGCACATTTATCGGATCTGTTCCACTCTTTTTGTGTAGTATTAACAGAGCTTAAGAAAGAGTTTTTTCACTACCCTATTTTGCCAAACATAAAATTCTTCCTCAAAAGAGCAAAACTATTTGAAAGAACTATTACCAATTGTTAACGCAGCTAAAACAACGGAAGACCAAAAACACTATTTTACTTAATGGATAAAATTGAAATACTAAGCAAGAACGGATGTTGTGCTTTGAATCTTTTGTGCTTTTCCCAAATATTTTTTCCATGCGCTCATGAATTCAGGAAAAATTCAACTTCAACAAAAAACAGTTGTTATTTAACATTAATTTTCTATGCTTTTCTGTCTTCACTATTTACGTAATGCATAATTATTCTAAAACAAAATGTCTGTTGTCTTATAAAATTATGCTGAAATGAAATTGCTTTCCGTTGCTTCAATCTTGCAACTATCATGTGTGGGCGTTTTTAGAAATAACATAGACTTGGGATAAACTTGGTTTAAACCTTAAGAACAGCTTTGAACAATCCGAGCTCGGGTTTATAACGCGACTAATTTTTTTAATAATAGAGACAACAAACTGCATAATTTGTTTTATAAAACAAAGAACACAACCATACACTATATAATATTTTCATAGCTCCAGTTAGCTCAAGTTCACATGCTTGTTCTGCCAAATGAATCCGTCCGTTTGTTGTTCTATTCCGCTTCTCTAGCAAAAACGATCTGCGACGACGAAGCTCAGCCACATTTCGCTGGCTCTCAAATAAATAGATGAATACTTTATAACAAAATAAATACTTTATTTAACATATTTTTGCAAAGGAAGTGGTTTTCTGTTCTTCCTAGTCAGTGTCTAATGTATAATCGTTCGCCGGACGACTCAGATTTCGGGGTGAATGTCAGTTTTGCAGAAGGACGAAAACCGGAGTAACCCGGAGAAAAACCGTTGGAGTCAGATTGAGATCGGCAAATCTCAGACCACGTTTGAAGTCCAGGATTCGTTCGCCGTTCAGAGAAGTGGAAAGCGCGAGCAAAATAAACAAAAATTAAATGCGACGATTGCGCCAAATTGCATTGGTTATAATTTCGCACGCGCCCGTGTTTTGACGGGGTAAAACAGTACATGCACAGAAATGAAAAGGTATCATTCGTGCATTAAGAAGTGCTAAAGTATTGAAAAAACAGTTGAAATGCTTACTAATGCATTTTTACAACTTTCTTTTGCCACAAAAACAGGAAATTGCCCTGGGAGATTTTACTATTTTTAAAACTGATTGTCTCATATCTTGCTTCTAGCCGAATCGTACGTAATTAATTCGGAAAAGAAAAAAATTGCCAAAAACAGCTGGAATCAATTCTTCAAAAAAGCTGATAAAATTGCAGAAATGCGCAACATTGAGGATTTTTAATGGTTAACACAAAGCATTTCTATTATTTTGTTTGAATTGAAACAACGGGAAACTTTGCTCTGTCGTTGTCTTTCAAAACAAGGATGAAAATTAACAATATCTTTATTTATATCAGTTCCGTAGATTTATCTTCGTTTGTCGGTTTTGATTATAATAAGTAGCGAGTAAACAGCATTAGAAAACGTTTTTAAATAACGCAATAAAGATATAAGACAACCGATACATGAAAATATTAATCTATAATGCAGCACACGCTTTTTTTTAATAAGAACTAGTAAATTTTGCCGAGGTTCATTGTTCTTAATTTTTTTGGCGATTTTAGCTTCAATTTGTTCTTAAATTGTTCTTATTTCTGTGAGCAGTTTTTATTGAAGAAAAAACAAAATAAAACAAGGTATTGGAAAATGAGATGCCTTGCGCCACACATGTATTGTACAGCTGAATTTAGAGGCGAAATACTTTCATTGTTTGTTGAGCAGTCTTTACAGTGAATCTTTTTTTATGTTTTATGCTGTATCGCTAAGTTTTAGTCAATTTTCTACCACAAAATTGTCCAAGTTATCAAGCCTCAGCCTGAGCTTGTTCTTAAATTGTTCTTAAATATTTGCAAATTTGAGCCTCTTTGTTCTTATAAAGTTGTTCTTATAAAAAAAGTGTGTAGTTCAATATTGGCGGTAATGGCACCCTATATAAGTGTATTACACATTGACTTGCGCTTTCTATTTTCTACAGGCTCCGTCGAGTGTGCGACTTAAAACCTAGTGGCACAGATGTTGGAAATACTCACGCTGATAATACTAGCTTGTTTATTATATTACACAAATAAAAGTTTATTGACATGAGGCGTGCTGTTTTCAACACATTTTTAGAGTCAAAACAGTTCAAGCATTTTCTCCAACTTTTTTATTCAAGATCCCCCGATTCACTGGTTCAACTCCCGCTGCCTCCTGCCATCACAAGGCAGCCCATGCTCTATCTATGAACCAACAACACAATATGGCGTCCAATTATAAGGTTTTGTATGCAACCTCATTCCCAGGGCGTTTCAGGTGTTTTGTCTGGGATTTTCCACAAGACATTCTTGGAGGCAGTTAAAAATAAAAGTTCTCAATAAAAAAACTTAACTTATTTCATACGTGTGTTGTTTGCTCCTACTATGGTTTCCTTACCGATTTAACTTGATTTAAACGATGTTTATGAATCCTTGTTTTGGCCTCAAAACTGGGATTTAAAAAATCGCTTAAATCCAAGTTAAATCCATAAAATAATCATACTATGCCAGGAGTCTTGTAGAAAATCCCATATAAACCCTTGTAATTTGACGCCATGTTGTGTTGTTTGTGTGGTTTATAAATAGAGCTTGGGCTAACTGTGCTGCCGTTCCTGTTGGCATTAAATTTCGGTTTCATAAGGCAAAAAAACATTTCCGAATTGACCAATTTCGATATATTAGAATTCAACTTGGGTTCAAGGCTTAGGGGACTAAAACAAAAATAAATTATTCATTCCTCTATGTCTGCTGGGATTTCTTTTGTTTTAGTCCCCTAAGCCTCGGACCCGTACCCAAGTAGAATTTTGATATATCGAAATAGGTCTGATTACGCTCCACTGCCGACCAACAAAAACATCAAGTCGAGGCTAAGTGCTCAGAAATACAGCAAATGTATGAAAAGTCACTACCTGGCCTTGACTTGATGTTACGGTACATTTTGAATAGTAAGATTCGCCATTTGTTAGCTCTTGCAGGAAACCTATTGACTTTGAGAAGATTTTTCATGCAAAAAAATGCTTTAAAAGCAAATATCGTTTTTGAGATATGTGAAGTCAAAACTCATCACCGGACGTAAAATTGTATGCGAGCCTTTATTTCAAATGCGTTTTTCTCGTAACTTTTTGCAGCAAACACAGCTGTAAAAAAGATTATAAAGCTGTAAAAAAGATTCCTACTCAAACAGGTTTTGTTCTGTTATTGCCAAATTTGACACAGCAGTGGTGTTCTAAATGAGCTTCAAAACGGTGTCAGGAAATTTTGGTACTCAGCTTTAATAGAGTTTTATATATCGGATAATTTATCAGAAAAACTCCCTCGCAAGTAACAATTTTCAAGAATCGACGATAAAACGTGAGTGCGAAAGCGTATCAAAAATCACTGACATTGTTTTGGCAATTAAGCTGTGAATAGGAAAAACTGATCACAATCGGATTTTGTCCTGGTGTGCGGGTGTTCGAATCTCGGGTTAACTTCGCTGTTCTTCGTGTAATGTTCGGAGCCAATCATCGGCCGACGTCCTCTTTTCAGGGGATGGGTCCTCAGTTATCAAGTCATATGCATTTTACAATGCCATGCGGTAGCGTTGGGAATGCGAATGACATTTGAATAGACATGTATAAACTATATATGTTGCTGAAAATAAATAGTAAAACAGTTACTGTTCATCAGCAGGGTACAGGATACTGTGTGCATGCAATTCCACAATTGGTTTCGGCTCCATTAAATCCTGTACCAATTGAAGAACAATTCAGGTAGAGCCACCCACTAAGTGAGCACAGTAACTGAACAACGTTAGTAAAGTAAGGAAAACAAATACAGTGGAATCCCGGTTTAACGATATGCCAAGGGGATGTCGAAATTATATCGTTAAACCGGGATATCATTATACCGAGATTCCTGGTATAACGATATTGTAGGAAAATTTCTAAAACTATCGTTATACCGGGAAAAAGGTGACGTATACATGCGCTTTTACTCTATGATCTAAAGCGGTTTAAAACACACCAATCAGCATTCATGGCTGCTAGAGCGTAAGCAAGAACAATGATTGTTGACAGAAGTGCTCATTGATGTTTATTAATGAAAGTTTCTTTTGTGATAAAAACTACATATTCTGTGGTCTGTCATGTTGATTTTATCGTTATACCGGGAAACATTTTGCTCTCAGGGAACAAAATCCCCATCGTTAAACCGGGAATATCGTTAAACCGAAGATCGTAAAACCGGGATTCCACTGTATTGGAATTCATAAACCAATTACACGCTTTTTTTATAAGAACAATTTTTTTTAAGAACAACGAGGCTCAAATTTGCCAAAATTTAAGAACAGTTTAAAAACATGCTCAGGCTGAGGCTTGCATGATAACTAGGAGAGCAATTGGCTAAAACATAGTGATACAGCATAAAACATAAAAAAGATTTAATGTAAAGACTGCTCAACAAACAATGAAGGTACATCGTCTCTGAATTCAGCCGTACAATATATGTGTGGTGCAAGGTGTTTCATTTTCCAATACCTTCTTTTATTTTTTATTGCATTTAAAACCGCTCACAGAAATAAGAACAAATTAAGAACAAATTGAAGCTGAAATCGCAAAAAAATTAAGAACAATGAGGCTCGGCCAAATTCACTGGTTTTTATTAAAAAAAAGCGTGTATTTGTTGGGGAAAAATTCGGAAATGTGCCAAGCGATCTTCGCGCTAGCAGCAGACCGCCAGTTGTCCCAAATCAGTTGCTAGTTCTGATCCGTTTAACTAGCATGTCACTTTTCAAACGCTTGCAGTCTGTAATAATTACAACTGGGAACCTGGTACTTTTAACCCAATGATTTATTCGAATTAACAATACCCTTCCTCTACTTTTTCTCCAATTTATATAAATGTGAATGAGGCATTCCCGCTTAATCTTATGTTTACAGTCGTTTTCGAACACTGACTGAGTTGGCTATTTAGTCTTTTGCGTGCAAAATATTTACGATAATATCGCTTTATTTTAACGTATAGTATTTTTCTTTGTCGTAAATTTATTGCTTTGTAGCATAAATGCTGACTGGTTTGTACACATCAGTGTCCGGACCGCATGGGTTGAAATAAAGGAAATAAAATCAACTTGTGTCAGCCGTGTTATTTACATACAGTAATAACTATTTCTACTTCTTCTAATTTTTTTGCAGACTTCAACTATTTTAGGTCGGTCCGACGACTGCAAGCGTAAAAAATAAGTGGGGATGGCCTAAAAAAAAACAAAAAAAGGCTAATAAAGAAGTTATTGTTGTTTTTTTACTGTTATATAGCCATTTCCTACCTTGCTTATGGCAGCCTCAGTGGGCCTGACCTGATGGTACAAACATCCCGGTGTAAAGATCAGAGACTTGCCCTTATTTTCCTCATTCTCCACTCCACAGTCGTTTAGAGTACAGCAACCAACTCCATCCACCGAATCGCCAAAGTTCACTGAGATACAAGCGCCTTCCATCTCACAAGCTTTGACACAGCTTTTAAATTCAACGCTCGATAACCGTTTGAGTTCATGGTCAACCAGTGCGTAGTTCTCAACACTAAACTGCTCGTATGAAAAGGTAAAGAAAACTAAAGACGCAGAGAGAATAAAATAAAATAGAAAACTTTTTAGGTCACACTCTGATGTAACAACTTGTTAACTAAAATCGCTACACCCACAGGTGCAAAATAAGTATTGATACACCAGCTTAATTTTAATAAATTATAGGCCAAAATTGTTTGTATAACCTTGGTAGCGAGAAAACCTCGCACACCATTTCGACTATTAATTAGATAACAATAGCCGTTCTACATTTTTTTGTTGTTGTTTTTACTTTGTGTTGATGATTCTTTAATGTAAGGACGGAGCCTAACAATAGGATGAATTTAAAACACAATTTTAGTTAACGAATTTGAAAAGATTAGTAAAAGCGGTTATGTTAATGTTGGGATATTTTTCTCTAATATTTCATAGATCCAAAAGGACGGAGAAGCAGTTAGTTAGTTAGTTACGAATTTGAAAAAGATCCATATAATTCTCAAAAAATTGACATTTTTTAGGTATACCTCATCAGAATAACGAATTCAAATTGCACATAATATATAAGCATAGTACAAGAGATCTGAACCCTTTAACGATTCTGTAAGGATGAGTTTAAAATCAACATAGTTTTCTCCAGTTTCAAAATTAGATCAATAATTGGTGTGAAAGACCCTATCCCCAAAAGGCTCAGATCTCTTGTTGTTTATAAATTTGTTTGCTGAAGCTGTGGAACTTGTTTTGTCGGAGAGACCTCCCGACTTTTTGCAACAAGGATCAATGAACACCCTAAAGTGGTCGGCAGAAATGCTCGCCTGACTGTTTTTCCATCCTATAGATCAGGCGGCAAACATCTCACAACTTAACTGAAATCAAAGAGGCTATTCATATCGATTGGGAAAAGCCCTCACTTAGTCAACAACTTACACATGTCAACTTAAAACTATCACTTTAAGCCTCCATTGATTGTACTATGCTCTTTATTTAACATAGTTGTATTGTTCACCAAGATGCGAAACATCCAACTGAGTATTCTAAACGTCACTATTGACAGACTGGGACTGAAGAGAATAATTGTATTAATGATACAAATGAGGTGACCTTAAACTTAAACACAATATTTCCAGGTTGTTATGTTTATTTTCTTTTATAAAACCTATATTCTAATCCAGCCATGCACCAATAGTTGAGACTCGCTTTCATGCTTCAGCTAATGGTCGCACGAGGTTTGTAAAATACCAAGTACTTACAGTTGACACAAAGAATCTCATCCAAATTATAGATTTTAAGAAGCTGCTCTTGAAATATATTTTTCTTTACATTATTTTTAAGACTAACCGAAAAAGTGAAGAAGAAGGACTAATGTGTTCTTTCTTTGGGCAAGGTCAAAATTCACTTAGAGAGAAAACTGCAGAAATTGTTTGCGAAATTCTCTCCCAAAATCACTGGTTTGTACATCAGAAAATGGCTTGTGGTGTATGTATTGCCTTATTTCTTCAATGTTTCTATGAAGTAACACAGTCTTATTGGATCCAAAGAGTTGTGGACCAATAATTAATGAAAAGGAATTATTGTTGTAATTGTTCCTCAAGTATCAAATGATGGCCGATCTGATCGACGTAGCTATTGCTTTTTTATAAGGGCCTGTTTACATGGAGCCGGGATAACCCTTCTAGCCGGGTGACCCGGTAAGCTTACCCGGGATAACCCTTCTAGCCGGGTGACCCGGTAAGCTTACC
>JAOCPT020574386.1:0-10666 GCA_026546935.2 Palythoa grandiflora | reverse complement strand
AGGTCGGTAAAATGAGTACCAGCTTCTGCTGGGGGCTAACCTGCGATGGATTAGTGTCCCGTCCAGGAGGAGTCAATGACTCTCATCCGCTTAACACTACAGAAACAGGAGATAAGCACCGGCTCCAGTGGGCCACTTTGGCTCGCAAAAGGATTTAGCTAGCATTGATTGAAGTGAATGAGGTTGTGCAATACTTTTTCAATTATCTTTGCTAGAGCTTTTGAACCTATTTTAGAATCAACATTTAACAAAGATATTGGTCTCCAGTTGGTAATGCATCTTTTGCCTTTTTCACGTTTTTCAATAAGTTTGATAATAGCTTGGCGCTGTGAGTTGGAAAGTTGACCATGCCGATAAGAGAGTAGTTTTAAACATTTTGCCATTTGTTTGCCCAGGAGAGGAAAAAAGCTTAAATAGAATTCTGCAGTTAAACCATCATTCCGTGGCTATTTATTACAGTCAAAGGTCTTTAGGACTTGTAAGCACTCATTAATCGTAAAATCGCCTTCATATGACTCACTTTTCTCTTCGTTAAGTTTAGGAATGTTTTCATTATTTAAAAACGTATTTTGAATGTATGCGGATGGTGCACTAATTTTCAATGATATAAATCGCTGTAAAACAACAATAATTTATTCATAACTTTTGACACAGAATTCGACTGTTCAGGTTGAAAACCTAAAGTGAAGGATAGTGTCAAGGTTATAAAAGAAATAGAGCGCAATTTCGATTTGATGGATATTTGGTGAATTAGAATTCCCGAGAAAAAAATATTTACTTGGATGGAGACAAAAAAATCCGTTAATTCAAAGGCGACTTGATTGTTGGATAGTTAGTGATCTATTCACTTCAAGACGATATGTCGAAAACAGATATTATTCCCGCTATTAGAACCGACCACTCAGCCATTAATCGGTTGTTTTTAAAAGCGTAGACACAATAAACGGGTCGGGCCAAACTGGCAATTAAACTCAGGTTTTACGTTGTGGCTTGCGAAATACAATAACGCTACTGACAAAGGAGTCCTATTCAATCTCATCAAATACAAAATAAGATAAGAAACAATGAAATACGAAAAACAAAAAGCAAGAGAAAGGTAAGCAAAATTAAAATTTTCAGAGAATCATGTAAGAATAGCTGAAGCGAATGTCGCTAGTAATCCAAGCGATTAAAACATCATAAAATTAGAAAATTGGATTTCAAAGTATGAAGAAGCATAGCACATTACTACAGGGGTGCTATATTACGATCACAATCAAAGTGGTATGTGAAAGCTAAGAAGAACAAAACACTAAATACTTTTCTTAACTTAGGAAATAACAAGAATAAGAAGAACTGCCTTAGAAAAATTTTCAAGAAAGAAAAACTATTATTAATTATGAAATTATGTTAAAATCGCCACCGATTATAATATTGCAATCCGGTTCAATGTCAAAGTCATTAAGAATTCTTGTTATTTCGTTAAATAACCTGAGTTGGTCTATGGTTTCATTTGGTGCATAAAAATTCGCCAAAACAACTTAGGAGAATTTTGAATGGTTGCTTTCAATATAAGGAATCTGCCATTCTTATCTGTTTCAACGTCTTTAACAACTACTTCTGATTCGTTTTTTTTTTAAGGAAGATGAGAACACCTTTTGAAGGATTAGAGCCGTGAGCAAAATGCAAATTACCTCTACACTGAAGTTTCCATTCTGTTTCAATCTCTGGCGTGCTATATGTTTCGTGAAATTCTTAATTCTTATTCTTTCTTGAAGGAATACAATATCGGTCTTTTGCTTATTCATCCAAGCATAATGACTAATCTTTATTATAGTATCATTTACCCTTATATTTCATATTACACGCTGACCTGGGGAAGTAATTATCAAACAAAGTTAAAACCTATTCACATTTTGCAAAAACGTGCAATAAGAGCTATTCTATATGCGGGCAATAGAACTCCAAATAAACCTTTATTCTCTAGGCTTCTAATTCTGACTATTCAGGAAATCACTCGACTGCAACAAGGCAAATTCATGTATAGACGTGTAAACAAATTATTATTTGAAGGTATATCTGATGATTATATCAAACCCAAAAGTTATAGTTAACACTTGCTCCAAGCCAACAAAAAACTCTATATCCACTAAACAAATACAAATTATGGCAAATTGGCGACATAAGGTACACAGCTCCAAAAATTTGGAATGAAATTCCCTTGGCCATAAAAAACATGCAGTTCGTCACTCGCAATGTTTAAAAAAGAGTTCAAATGTTACATCTTATCATCTTAATAGCTTTCTGCATATCGTGATCTCAACTTAACATTTTTGGCATTTCTTGTCTCCACTCATTGTTACATAACTTTGTAAATCATTCATTTATATAGTTATGTAACACTTTTATTTGTCTCCACTTTTTTTAGCATTTAAAACTAAGGTTAGGTGTAGGAACTCGTTTACCACTTATGGGTTGTTTCCGGCTAGACCTTCCACATTTTAATAATTTATTATTCATGTAACCAGGTCAGTGTAGAATGAACGGGAAATGAATAAACTGTAAAACTGTTATCCAGTTGGTCATAATTCCGCCTGGTTGAAATTATATATATAGCTATAGGTAAAAATTGTCCGATGATATTTAAAAACTAAATGTTTTTGATATTAAAGATCATCTTCAGAGTTAAAACTGATTCAAACTGCCGCGTCTTTGTTAAAATATACAAAAGTTTACACAAATTCAGCCATCCCGATTCCCTTTGGGAAAAGAATTACACTTTTTTTTATTAAGAACACACTTAATAAGAACAGTGAGGCTCAAATAGCCCGAAAATAAAGAACAAATTAAGAACAATTTGAGGCTGAAATGAAAATTTTAAGAACATTAAAAAAAAGAAAAAATAGCAAACTAAGCGTGGCAAGCAGCCATCACACAGAGCATCACACATTAAATATATTTTGTTACTTGATACAAGTATACTCCAACTGTAACAATTACATGTACTGTCATCTGTAGTAAAATACACAAAATCTTACATGTATGTTAAAGCTGGGCATACATAAACACCGGGAAGACCTTTGAAATCGATTTTTAACCACACAAAATATATTGCAGTTAAGAACAAAATACGGAACATTTTGAGCCTCAAATTGTTGAAAAAAATATGAACATTGAGCCTGGGCAAAATTTTACTGGTTCTTGATAACAAAAAAAGTGTAATTCATACTAAAGATTGTACTTGTTTTAATTATTAAGTTCCGGATTGGTGTCTACGATGAAAAGTGCCTCGGCAATGAGTCTTTTGATGAAAGAATAAACAGTTCTTAAAAGCTTCCAAGTGAAAAAATGAAAATCACTTTTCAAACTTAAAGACAGAAATTTCCATCCGCCACATGTTATCTACAGAGGAATTTGTAATTGTGGTGTGGAATACGTAGGTAAAACGGCAAGAAAGTCAGAGATACAAGAACACGAGGACAAATCAAAACAATCAGGGCCATCCAGCCACCCCAAAACAAACCAACACAGTGATTCGGGGTGACTTAATTTATGTAAACTTTTGTATATTCTTTTAAACAAAGACGCGGCAGTTTTAATCAGTTTTAACTCCGAAGACGATATTTAAGATCGAAAAGGTTTAGTTTTTAAATATTGTGTCCAGCAATTGTTCTCCAGTTGATTATTGACTTTCGCTTTTTGAAATCGCCTAAGCCATGAACATTTAAGGCGGAGAGGAGCATGAAGTCTAGATTATTATAGAGGATTTTCATTTGATTTCATCAAAACTCCAAAACTGTTATCTCTGCGCAGTTGCATGTGCTTGTAATATGTTTTGCAGTTCTCCCGAACACATTTTTAGACGCAAACTTTATTACTTTCATTTAGATGTTTCTGAGATCAGTGGTAAAGCGATTCGAGTCACGCAACTTCAGTCGCATAATAATTATTTGAAGAGCTAAATTAGTGCACTATGAATATTTCAGTTTCCACCTTCTATTGCAAAACATGGGAAAATTAGTGACTATGATACAATTCAATGACTGACATTTTCGGTAATATTCTTGGCAATTGTTGGCTTGAAACTTGGCCGCCATATTGGTGTATTGCCGAGGCGCACCAACATGGCGGAACCTCGTAGCATCGCGCACCTTCATTCTCTTCATTCGGTCGGGAAACACTTTATATGGCTAAAACTTCGTCAATTTACAGATTTTTACGGTTTTTTTAGAAAAATATAGTTTATTGTTAAACAAATTTCTTAAAAGAAAGTCGTCCCTTTGATGAAAACCCTCTATAGGTAGACAGTTATTGATATATGTTATAATGGACAAGTTAGGCTCCAAATATATTGTAAATAACATCTATTTGTGAATGTTAAAAAAATAGCAGAATAAATAAGCGACAAAGTTAACAACAAAGATAAGAATACTATTTTTACACGCAAATTAAGTCCTGTTCACAAAAGAGTATTACTTTTAACTCGGCAAATAAGTAAATTTCTTCCTGTTAAGTTTTGATCCTGAGCATTCTTCTCCACAAAGACAAGAGACTAGTTAAAAAATTAGTTAGTTGTTTTTACTCATTGTGTACGCAATTTCAACTTTTGCATAATTATTCATAGCAATACTTAGCCACAATTTGTTGACATTCCTTGAGTGTGGTGCATCTTTCAATCTTTGAGGGAAAACCAGTAGGCTTAAAAAATATCACTACATCAGCTTTCATCGATTGTCCAAGACTTGTTCACGACGTCTCTGATGTCCGGGTCTCGTTAGAGTATTCTAAAACGGAACGAGTCTCAGTCAGACCTTCCTGGATAAAATAATTTCTATGGTTATCTCTTATTAAACGACGTTTTCTAAGAATTTCCACTTTTTTGTTGTGACTTAAAGGGCGCACTATCATTGGTTTTGGTCTTGGAACTGTTATTAATGGCTATGATGTTCTTCCACTCCGATATGAGAGACTGATGTCTTCGTCATTAAGCTCTATGTTTATTTTATCCTTACATAATTGTTTTACCAGTTCGTCTGTATTTTCCTGCCAATTTTCCGGTATTCCGAAGATTCTGATATTTGTTTTCCTCGTGTATTGCTCTAGGTCATCGTTTTGAGTTTGGAGTTCAGACATTGTGTTTGGTTAAGAGATCATCAATATATTGGTTTCGAGCTCTGCAGTTTCTTGTAGTTGAGCTTTTATTTTGTCGTCTAGGTTTTTAACCTCAAAAATTACACTGTCGTATAGTTTGGTTTTAAAAGTTTCCGACGAGACGAACTGATCAATTGCATTTCCCAAACAATCATCAATCTTTGCAAAGTTAGTAGAGTAAGGGAGCTTGTTGACTTCTTTGTTACATGTTTTTCTTCTCCTTTTCCCTATTGAAATATGACTTTGACCGTGCACAGATAACAAAAGGCTTGAGAAGTAGATAAGCAAACGGCCAGCAGACTAGAACAATAAATCATAACCGTAACCGCGAACAAAACATGAAACAAAGAAACATTGTAATCTTCTTTGTGGTTTGCTAATTTTCCTAACCACTCTACTATAACAACTTTGATTTTTACCTTCAAGATATGTTCAGGCAGACGTGGTAACTTCTTGTCAATCCACTGATTGAGTTTAACTTCGAGATTTGTCCAAATTTTATCGGAATGGTTTTTCAAACGGTGTTTATAGCTTCATGTGTCGTTTTACCTCTAGTAGATCTTTGCGACATTTTGGAATTTAAGCTATCTTTCTTGCCTAAAAACTTTCATTCATTACAGAGCTTCAAAAGCGTGTCCATCTTGCTTCGTATCCTCTGGGACTTTTATTCTTTGAGCTTCTTGCCACTCTAATATGATATTCGGTACTGTAATTTTTTAAACTAATACCACGTATGCTCACTGGTGGTTAATAAAAACTAAAATAAATACCTCCCTCTATGAACGTTCCCTCTCTGGACGCTTCTCTCTAATAAACGCCTCCCCCTAATAAACGCCGCACCCAATTGCTTTGAAAAATAAATGTCCCCAACATCCCGGCGTTTATTTGGGAGAAATACGATTTACGGTAAGTCCTGGAATCTTTTTTTTTTAATTTTGCGGAAATAGATTCAGACTGCGTTTTAAATACTGTACTTTAGTGAATTTTGATGTGGTAAAACCCTACTGTATGCGTATCCATGTGCTCTAACTTTGTTAAAAGAACTGTCTATTTTTTTTGGTCCCTAAAACAAAAAATAAAAAAAATAATATCTAAGCCTTAGTTTTCCATTTCCATTTTATTTTATTTTATTTTATCAATTAGATACATTTTACAAAATAGGAGTGATTACCAATTAGTCTTGCTAGTCGAGGCAGGTCACTCGTTATTAATAATAATCATGTACTCTGAAGACATTATTTTAAAAGAGAGGCAAAATCTTTCTTTTTTTTAATTTCATTCTATGAGTTACAGGGATTTTTTTAGAATTTTTCACAATGCTGAATAATGTAATATTATTTGTTTTCGAAAATATAAAGGGAAGAAAATATAGGAAAATGCCAGCTTTCAATTCAGGCTTCTTATTTTATTCTTTTAAGATTGTTCCGCTTAATGTTCCGTTAAGATATTTGGAGATTCATTTTTGTTATATCCTGACTGTTGCTTTTTTGAAATATATAGAACATTTTAGTCATTTTATACCAAAAAAGGAGGTGGTATCTTTGGATAACTTATATCTACGAGTATAAAGGTCGAGTTGTCAGTTCCGTATCGCACTTTGTCGCTTAACTGATCTATTGAACTTTAAAATAACTTTCGATTGCATATGTAATTATAGATATCCCATTCAACACAAAGAGAATGTGCTAGAACCCTTCACATTCCATTGAAGGTATTAAGGACACCACAAGTTCCTCCATGTGTTATGTCACAAACAAAACCTTTGAGTATTTTATGAGTCAATCATTTCAGCCTCGAAGATGAGAAGTTTAAGACAGAATCATTTAAAGCAGAAAGCATTTTACATAAACAATTTTAAAAGGTTTTCAGATTGCTTTTGATTTGTGGAAGAGAGGAGATGCGCATATTGGAAGTTTGCAGAGGCTTTTAGCGATTTCTATCCAGTTTTGCGGAAGCTCTCATTTTAAACCGCGGTACCGCGGTTTTACAGAATTTTTTAGTAATTTTGATGCGGTCCAAAGGATTTGTAATTTGTTTTCTGTGCGGTTTTGTGTTTTCCCAAATCCACCTCGTGCAGCGTCACTTTGTTATTGTGAACTTTTAAAGAAAATATACTCGACAATAACAAAGAAATCTAATTAAGAGTTTTCTAAGAATTTAATTTGCTTTTCTCATCCAGCTGTGCGCAAAACAATGTCACTAGTGTATTAAGACTAAGGTGCTCAAAATAAAGTATGTCTGTCAGCCTAATTTTCGAAGATTCTACTAAACCGCACCTCTAAATCGCATTATAAGAGCAGATATTTAGTAACTGATAGTTAAATCTTATAACGGAGTTCTTTATTAACCCCTTTTCCTGCTGAGTCGTTAAGAGTTTGAGTGTGTTATCAAACTTGCAACAATTGCCAGATTTTAAATTCCGTCATACAACAAACATTTTCTGAATCTACATTTCGAGACAAGAAAAAAATAAATGGTCACTTTTTGTAAGAATTCAACCAACGATTCAAAACTTGAAGCTTTCTTGGTTTATCTGAAACTGGTTTTAGGAGAGTAATGTTTAAGACTTAAGTAAAGCGATCTGACAGTTACCAAATCCTTAGTTACAATGTTCCGTTTTAAGGTAAAAAAATAGAACTTACGTCGGATGAGTTTTAGAACTATCGATAGAGATAAATACAGTATATTCTCGACATTTCACATTATTGATCAAACGTGAGGCCGATTTGGGCATCGCTTTTGGTTTTGGATTGATAACAGTAACGTTTTAGTGACCGCCTTATTTTTGCTTTTTCGAGAGTGGTGTTGATTGCCAACTCTGCCGTCGGAGAAACAACGTGAACGTTCATTCGATGTTATATCAAGTTTCCTGATATGGTGCAGGCTTCGCTTCTCGAGCTATAAAAGAGGTCAAGGGAAGTGTGTGCTGTTAGAACTATCAGACAACGAGATTAACTGACTGCAGTTCAAGGTCTTGAAGTCCTACGAAACAGTAAGTTTTGCACCTCTTATTTCTACATATTCCTTCTTAACTATCAGTAATCTTCTGCTGATTTTAAATTTCACTCAGGATTATCCTTTTTCCATTCTAAATATAATAGCTAGCGTTCCTCATCTGTCTCCCCTCCCCCGTGGAACTTAAATGTGGTAGTGATCAGCTCGAACATCGAAAACTTTACGCTACTTTGGTCACGAGGTACTTTCCTGTTCTATCTCAGTAGGCTATGGTTATTCATTATATTCAATGTTCTCACTGCAACTAGTTTTATATTGGCGAAACTAGCCGTCGTTTAGGTGACCGCATTAGGGGTCACCTCTATAACACACGCAATAATGACCTTTCCAAACCACTTTCTCGCCATTTTAATTCGTCCGATCATTCCATTTCTAATTTTGTTTTTTCGGTTTATTTCTTGTTGAGGGCAACGAATGCCGCACAACCAAAGAAATGCGTGTAATCAACACCTTATGCACTCGCAGCCCCCATGGAATAAGCGAACGCTTCACGTTTAATTAGTCAGTCTACTGCTTTCCCCACCCTTTTGTCTTCGTGTTTAATCAGTCAGTCGACTGTTTTTTCCCCACCCTTTGTTTCACAGCTCTTTCAAACTTTTGGCACGCACCACCACTATGAGATAAACTGCCACTTCGCGTCCTATTCCGGCTGCTTATTTTTATTTCTGTCCTCTGTTTTTTTTGTTACCCACTTAATTAGCTTATTTTGTAATTTATGCCCGCTGTACAATATAACTAACTAAACCTCTCCACCTATCTTTCACATACTTTACCCTGGAGAAGGATTTTAATCCTAAAATTGTTAATCAACTTTTTTTTCACGTTGTCCAACTTAAATTGAAACTTTAATTGTTTTTGTGTGTAAATGTCCTTGTTTTTGCTGTATTGTACGTAAAATGATCTGTAAATAGTGCAAATAAAACTAATTTGAACGTTTTTGAACAGGACATTCAAGTGCAAAAGAGAAGAGATTTGTATCTGAATTTTTGCTCCACTTGTAATAAGAAAAACTGTTTTTCAACAATTTTAGTTTGCAAATTATTTACTGCCGTCTACCGAATTTACAATCGATTCTTAGTTCTGTTCTTTTGTCATTTGGAAGTGTTCTTTAAATGTACGAACAAATGTTCCGGCTCAGTCATCTATTGATCTAATTGATCAAGGGTTCTAAAACACGGATGAATTTACCTGATACCATAACATTCAACCTTTTCAGGTACCGAAAAGTTCTTTCTGTTCCTCGCTTATTGTCACATGCTTTTTAACTGCATATAATAATAACGGACAATAACAAAATACTACTTAATATTGCCCTTGATGTACACAATTATCCGCCGGGGTCTCAATTATAATTTTGCTGGGAATTTTTATTTAAAGTAACCAAAACAGGAAAAAGATGGCGGAAATTTCCGGCAAATGCTTTAACTAGAGCTTAGATCAATACCTGTACATTTACCAGACCACCCATACTTACTATTTTGTACTATGTCTTTTCGAAGATGCTAAACTTTTCCATAGACTCGTTTCTTCATGCCATGTTCTTATTTTTTAGCGGCGTAGTTTGAAATGTTGGTAAGTGATACTGACACTCCCATTCTTAGATTTTAAAAACTGTAGAACTTTAGATACATATCATTTGGAATTTGGCTTAGTTCATTTATAACAAACAAAAACATCGTGCAAAATCTTTTTTGTTTGATATGGTATTGCTAATTTAAATTACGAGCTTAGTCAAGTTTCTACAAGGATGAGCGGCTCTTCTAGTTCGGCCAAGTAAAAAAGACGTATGTTTAGCGTCACCGCCCGCTTCCTTTTTGAAGGTCCGGCTTTCTTTCTTTTTTTTTTTTTTTTGACCTTCAGATGTATAAAACGTGGCAACTGAATAAAAAATATTTTATCAAAGCGTTCGTGTTTTGCTGTATGGGCATATAAATTTGATGCAATGAAATGCAAACAAATTGCATTCCGGGAGGAGATGATGGGTTATGTAATGATTGTTTTATAAAAGTTATTTGATACCATGGACAACCTTGCGTGTTACATAACAGCTCTCGTGTCGAGTCGTCGCCCCTCTTGCGTCAAACACTTCAATACGCAAGCCTCTCAAGATTTGTTTTTCAACTATCACGGTTTTTGTTTTAGAAGAGAAAGAACACCCGAGCTTTTACTCCTCAGTAAACTTATTCATTATCATTGCTATCGTCGACGAACTGTTGTATTATTGATATTATTGAACTCTCTTTGTTAAATCTCAAAAAATCTGATAGCTAACTCATTATTAATAGTTACCCCTTCAGTATTGCGATAGAGATTTTTGGTATTTTTTACAGTGGTTTTTAATATTACGCATTTAAATCAAAGTCTTCTTACCCATGCATTTAGTTAAGCACCTAGTAATAGTTAGCACTCATAAAAAATCAACCCTCTGTGAGGATATTTGACTCTGGCAAGCTTACGTACTGGTATCTTCCCGGGGGGGGGGGGGGGAGGGGGGGTACTCCCCAAAAAATTGGGTAGGTGT
>JAOCPT020574343.1:0-10667 GCA_026546935.2 Palythoa grandiflora | reverse complement strand
ACACACGCGCGGAAGAGTCTTCCGTCTCCGTCTCCTTCTCCGTCTCCGCTTACTTCACTAGTGTGAAGCGGCCTTAACTAATTTAAGCGAAAAACCTCTGTATTCAACGAACTATATATCATAACTACACAAAAAGTGCTGAAAAAAGTTAATAAGATGGTGTCTTAACTACAAATTGCAGATCTTTTACTCTAAGGCCTTCTTACGCTCACTTTCTATGTCATCAAGGTTGTGTTTAAAGCGAAGCAATTTGGACTCTGGACATTGTTTCCTTCCCGTAAACCTTTCCACTAGCTCGTCTTGGTAATTTGCAAATATGTATTCGCGAAGTTTTTGTTTCTTTGTCGTATTTGGTAGGGCCCAGGTAGGGTATATTTCGCAGAAATCCCTGTATGGCGTAAAGACGTCCTCACGTTCAAAGTAACGGTCGTCTTCAACGCTCTCTGTACAGGAACGGTCAACAAGTTCCTTTGAATGTTTAGAGAACCAACCACATAGTCCTTGAGGCTGGTGGTGTGTATCATGCAGACTTGCTTGTGGGCTTTCTTTATTTTCATGACCAGATGGATGAAAACATAACATCTTACAGTGTGGACATGCCTCTGAACATCTTTCTCTGGCCGAAGTAGACCCCCGTTCTCTTTCCATTAAGGCCTTGACAAGCTCGCAAAGTTCGCGGTCGGACATATCAGGTCCCTCTTCCTGTTTCCACGATTCCAAACCTTTTTGTATCTCGTCTCCTATGCCTGCCCAATCTCTCTTTGACATTTTATGTTTTTTCTCTTGATCTATTACACTGTCCCAAATTCCAGTAGGAAACACTTTGAGTAGCTCGGGTGGCAAATGATCATCAAGTCTTTCTCGAAACGAACACGCAAAGTTGTTTTCGAATTTTCCGATGTAAGTAGTTGCAACGTTTACAGCTTTTTTGATGGTTTCTTTCACTTCATTTACTATTTCCATTTTCCTACTGCATTGAAAAATAAGTTTAATGAGAACTGTTTCATAATGCTCTCGTGAATCGTAAAGTGAATGCAGCAAATCACTTGATCTTCGCTCTCTGATCATTTTGATCAAGTCGAGATCGATATGTGCCAGCATAGCGTCCGGTAACTTCACCCACTTCTTATACTTTACTCTCTGAAAGGTGTCATAGGCAAGATGGTGCTTATATCCAGATGTATATGCTTGCTTAAGAGCACCAGAGATCTCGGCAGCAACAGATTTGGCACCAACAAACCCGTTGCACATGTTCATAAACTTTTGGAGTAAGCGCTCTCTGGAATTTTGCAACTTCACAGTCACGTTGTTGTTCTTATCCCACTCGTTTTGAATACCCTTGAGTTTTTCATTTAACAAAGTGAAAACAACTTGATGTAGCTGTTTTTTCTCGCTTTTATTAGAAATTGAATTTTTGTCAATCGCTTTATTGGTGTACTTGATAGCATCTGAAACACACTGAGCGTTGTAGCGTTTAACAGTACGCAGTTGTTCTGTCACTTGTGCTTTAAGTTCACTTGCAACTTTTTCTAAGTTTGGTTTTCCCCTGAACCCAATGTATTTTAGGAGACTATCGAATCCATCAGCAAGTCTTCTTTTAGTTTCTGACAGCCAGCCAGTACTACTTTCAATGTCAAACTGTTTCAAAAGCCGCTCGTATTCTTCTATGATCTTCTGTTCCGTATTCAAAGGAGGGTGATTTTCCCTTGCCTGTCTCAAATGTTTATCGAAGATTTCATCAAACAAATGCTCTCGGTGTTTTTCATCTACGAGTTTCCCGCGATTTTTCTCCCATTGTTTTCTAAGTTCATTCCAAATTGTTTTTTCAAGCTGTTCCTCTTGTTTAGAAAACCTCCATTTAGTCTCGTGAGCATCTCTTAGCAGCTGTTCCCACGTCCGCTGCCTTTCGCTTTTAAAATAAATCCACTGACGTACCTCGTCTTTCTTGAACTGCTGAAATTCCTTTCTTTGTAGTAATTTGTTAACTTCAGATGTTTGTTGCTCATCGCACACAGTCACGTCGCAACGAAGCCGGTCAATAAGATCACCGATTCTTGGCTCTTCTCTTGCGGTATATAGCTGACGTTCAATTGAGCTGTATACTTCAGAATACTCATTAGACAATTTTTCTCGGAGGTCATATAATTCCTCTTGCAAATCATTGTATGACTGAAATTGTAACGCTGTCTTGAAATTCAGTTCAAAATCTGACGTGTTGATGCAGCTTATTACCAGATTAAGATATGCAACCCACTCTTTGAGGGTTTGCCCTCTAAATGAACATTCTTTCATTCTTTTGTGCATGTACTCAAGAAGCTGGTGAACTTTTTCCCCGTACTCGAAATTTGGAACGTCGTCCGGCGGTTTGTCTCCCTTGTTTAACAAACCAAGATATTTCACATCGCTCTCTGCTTCATTTGTGCTTGTCCTAAAATTAGAAAGAAGTTTCTCAAGATTCCTTCCACTGCTTTCTTTATTGTTATAAGAAGTATTAGCGCCAGCAAGTTTTGATCCAGCAATTTTATCTGCTGCAGTTTGAAGTTCCATTACAAGTTGCCGACGATTCTCTCCAAAGCATTCAAGGTCTCTCCGAGATGTTCCTACCTTACTATAAACAAAAAACAACAAGGATGATAGACGACCAGCGCTTTCTTGAGCAATATTTGATCCTTTGAAAGCCAGCATTACAATCGGAAGAACTTCCTTGATAGCGGAGTCTTCTTCATTTACAGTAGTGACAATGCACGCATGAGCTGGTAGAACTGCAAACGTTGCCATGCGATTGTCTCTTGAAACAGAGCCGTCTGTTCCAAAATACTCAGGGCTTCTAAGTCCCTCAGTATCCATGATAAGTACATAGTCAATTCCTTCTCGGCATTCGGCCTTGGCCAATTGCAAGTGGACCCCTCTTGTACATTGCCCTGAGGAAGTCTGAAGTTGACAACCAAACATAGTGTTAAGAAGCGTTGATTTGCCTGTGCTCTGCGTCCCCATTATGCTAACAACAAACACCTTTGGTTCACGACCAAGTGTCTGCATAAGCTTGCTTTCAAGTTCAAACATTACCTTTTCGAACCATTTAATATTCACACTTCCAGCATCACCATCCATAATCTCAAGTGAAAAACCGTCGATCAGGTACTGTGCCGCCAACTGTGGTAACTTCGGGTAAATACCTGGCTTCGCAGAATATATTTGGCTCAGTTCTCTCCAGCAGTGTATGAGACTAATACTTTTATTTGTATACCCTTTCTTGGCCCTGTAGTATATTTGCAGTGCATTGCTATCTTTCGGATTCTCTTTGTAGTAGGCCCATGCTTGATCTTTTGTTGCTTTTTCTTTGCGAAGAACTGCTTCGCAACGTTCATTTACATGTTTTCCAAATTGTTGCACCCCAATAACACGTAGATCTCTGTCAGGTTCACTAAGCGACCCGACAAATAACTGAAGAAGTGGTAGCTTCATCTGTCGGTCTGCAATACTTAAACGATACATCTCCTCTTCTCCAACTTTATTATAATTGGCTTCGCGTTGAACAAAATTTGCACGGGTACGTTTTATCTTTGATTGAATATCACATTGTTTGGCAAAGCTGTTTTGCATTTTTAGTTTTTGGCGAAGTTCGTCAAATTTCTCTCTTCCCATTCTTTCTTCCATTTCATTTAAGCCAATAATTTCATTTTCTACTTGTCTACGCCCCAACGTTATATCAGCGAGAGGTGACCGATCATCTGGTTTTATATTCATTGCTTTGCTATAGTGGAGAATACCTTGTTTTAATATGCTCGATACTCCGTGAAAACTGCCCTCGATCAATAGCTGTGACTTAGTAGATTTTCGCGGCTTTGACAAATCATTTCTATTTTTCCATTTAAAGATTTTCTTTACGCAGCTGCCCTTTTCTGCTTCCACTGACAGAGTGTCATCTGGTTTTAGCTCAACAACAATAAAATCTGCAAACTGATTGACATACTTCCAAAGAAGTTTGTAATCGCCTCGAACATACAAAGTTAACCACGGGTCACAGATTCCGGTTTCGGTATCATCCTTAAGAAACCCGACTCCAAGTTCAGCTATTGTCCCGTGGGCATCATCGCTAACAGAGCTTGCTACACTACAGCTTAACACTTCCTTAATGAGGTGTGCATTTTCGGTTTGTGTTTCTGGGCGTCTTGAAACAAATACTATTCGTGGGAGGGATGTGTCGTTAAGCAGTTCTACACTGTGTCAAAAAAGTTCAATGTTAACAAAGCGTAAGGCACCGACATTGTAGGAAAACATTCCACTAGAATTCTGAGTAATCAGTGGCACAGTATACCGTTGTTTGAGCATCATATCAAATAATCTCATCTTAGCTGATAATGTGCATTTCAATAATAGTTTTAAAAGCAAGTAAAAAGGATTTTTTTCATCACTTTTTTTCAAATGATTTTCTTCTTCTTTGTCGTCGTCACTTAAGGAAAGATCGTCGTCTTCTTCAAAACTAACAGGACCACTCTTATGTTTAAACACTTCCATTTTCCGACACAACAAATATGCAATATCTTCAGGAGAAGAAGGTCCGCCCGATGAAACCTTTTTATCAACACAAAAATCAGCAACTGTAAATGTTGGCGAAAGGTTATCCTTTGATTTAACATGCCACTTTAGCCCACGGTAATACGAGACAGAATCTTCACTATATTGTTCGTCATACGTATGAAGATCCCAAAAGGGTATTTGACATAACAGTTGCGTATTTTTCACTGGATTTGAAACTTGTGACGGACCAAAAGGCTGTATTCGTCCAAGCCAATTTCGGTTCCATTCTTCTGTTTGATTCTGCCTCACCCAGGTCTTTCCGGTGTGATTATTGGTTAACGATTCCCATTCAATGAAGGCGGTTCTTTTTTGCACAAACATGACCCTTCCAACCGCTTCAACTTGACCGACGCCAAATTCTTCTTTTTCGCAAGGAAACGTAAACTTTACTTTATCTTGAGGCTTGATATTTGCATTTAAAATTCTAGAGATTTTGTTGGCCAAAATAGACAATTCCTCAGATCCCAGTGGAGTCAGAAAATCACAGTTGTCCTCTTGGTATCCATTTAAAATAGCTAGTTTACTTAAAGCTGATTTTAATTCTTTATCTGTTTCCTGGCTTAAAGCAGTTTGCAACAACTCAGCAGCTTTGCGATTTACAGTTTCGCTATCTATCCCCTGACATTCTAGTTTTTCGCTCAGTTTAATCAGCCCTTTCACAAGATTTTCGGCATCTGTTTTCATCATGTCTGTGTACATGTTTCTGTTTTCACTGGAATTGCGTTTCTGTAGTTCTTGTAAATTTTGATCAAGGTCAACTTTTCCTCTTAGTTTTACCGGATCAATCATATCACATATAATGTTATGTGCAGTTCCAAATGTCGTTTGCGGTCTAATCGCAACATTTTTGAGAAAATCCATAAAGGAAGGTATCTGTAAAGCTGCAGCCATTACATCTTTTTTGACTGACAATGTCTTGCATATCTGTTCCGCGGTGCGTATTCTACGGAAAATGTCAATAAGAATTTCAATACAAATATCTGATGGAAAGTTGATAGCTGAAGTTCTTTTGCAAATATATGACTTCATCTCTGAAATTTCTGTATCAGTTGTTTCGTCTTTGTCTGTAGAAGGTTGATCATTTGATCTTAGTTTCTCATTTACTACTAACCTCGAACGCTGCTGTGTTTCCCAGGCATGCTTTAAAAGCATAGCAGGTTTTGCGTATTCGTCCCCAAGTTCACTTATTAAGTCCCAAACCGGAACAAGCGATCCTCGATCTCCGCGATCAATCACAAACCACGTTGCATTGTTACACTGCAGTACATCGTCAAACGTGTAGGGATCAGCAGTTGCTGGTCCTAGTGTTTTTATAGATTTTTCAAATGTTCCCTCTTTAGTATTCGTTTTAGTATTATCGCTCGAAATGTCAAAGTTTTCTGTTTTCACGGACCCTGTTACTGACCATCCACTTCCAGTGCACTCGCCTGAGACTTCCATTCCAAACTGTTTTCCAGCTGCATTCAGGAGAACCGATTCGTCTGTTTCTTCTTTTGTTGTCACTTGTACAGTATTGAAATATACACCTCCCAAAGTGAGTATTCCTGCCGACACGTGGGAGCCGTAATTTTCGAGGAAACCTCTTGCAGATGCCAGATCAAAAACGTCTTTTGCCTCGCGCTTTGCATCATATTCTAGTTGCATTTCCTCTTTGGGTATGCGAAAGGATTTTGTTGGGTGAACAGCATATTGTGTGGTAGATGCATACGTGCCCAATTTTTGCGACTTTTTTTCCGTTTCTGTTGACGTTTCGGTGTTGTAATGAGCTGATGCGCTGGCGTAAAATCCAGCTATGCTAAGACCGGACGATTCAACCAACTTATAGAACATAGAAGTTGCGTTTGCCTGGGTAGTCTTGAATAAAGAAACCTGGTATTCACGTGCCGGACTAAACCACTCGACATACTCTGGTTTTTTCAATATGGGAAATGGTGGTCGAAGAGATGGTCCTGTAACATCACCAAAAACGGTTATCCCATAGCAAGCCAAGCCTCCACTGGATGCTGCAACAACGTCCTCGTTTGTGTCATGAGGGAGAATCTCAAGTTTTTCCGCTGTTATGTTTAACACTCGTTCGACGTTTTCAAGTAATTTGTTTAGGTCATCAAGGTTTTGAACGTTCAAATTAACTGATAGTTTTACCTTCGCACAAATTTCCTTCAATCTGCAGTTAACCGTCTCTTTGCCTTTCTCAAACAATTTTTCTGCGTCTTTGCGTGTATCTTGAACCAACGTTTGGGCTTCTTCTAGTCTTTTTTTATAACTATCCAGTTTCTGTTTTTGTTGTTGTTTTTCCTTCATTTTGTTGGAGTTCGAATTTGAATACATTTTCATCATACGGGATCTCTGATTTACTGGCATTTCACCTAAGGTTTGATACAGTTGAGAATCGGTCATGTCCGAAACATTAGTTAATCCCGTTTCTTCAAGTATTTGTGATGTTTTGAGACTTAAACCATACTTTCTGCACTGCTTTCTAATGTCGTTTCCTTCGGCATAAATGTTTTCTACACAAATTCTGTCGTGACTATCAGCAAGCTGCAGAACACATGAGAGCTCGGAAAATTTCATTGTCTGAAGTCCCCTTAAGGTTGGGTATGTCTTAATTAACATTAACGCCCAGGTTAGTTCTGGATTGATGTCTTTGCAAACGAGTGCTCCCCGCGTTTCTAAATTTGATCCTAGTTCCTGCTTCAACCTTATGAATGACTCATCGTCTTTAATATCACTGCTTGATTCGTATAACTTTTTAGCAAGATCATTAACAGTTGTAATGCAATCATGCACGAGATCCAAAGCCGTATCTAGAAGGCCATTACTATGAAGCATCTCAATCAGGTCTTTTTCAAACGCTTTCTTAGCTATTCTAGATAATTGATGAAAATAGTGTTTTTTAAGGCTGGCGTTTTCTAAATCATTAATTTTCCAGTACAACGTTCGAATTTCCACTTGTAAATTGTCTGGATCTTCAATTTCGTCCAGTTTGTTTATTTTCTCCTCCAATCTCAAGTCTGAAATATACCAAAACACCGAAAATAAAAGTTAAACTGAGATTGAACTTAATATATGAATATTGTCCCTCCGCAATAGATTTTATAATAAGGAATAAGTGCTGGTGCGGCCTAATGCTGCTGAATGTCACTATTCTGCCACCCCCTATTATACGCGCCGCGAAAGGAAATAGACCAAATTTTAAAACCAAAATATATTCTTTGCTATACTAGATGGAGCTTTTCGATGAACAAAACTCGAGGGGTGACACGTTTGTTATGTAACAAACCCGGCTTTTTACAATTATATATTTGTGGTCTTGTAACAAACCTGTCACCGCACAGATTTTGGTTTCTTGCGTACTTAGACGCGGTTTGATTATGGAAAATGATTTTCCCCATTGAATTAAACCTGAATGAACAAAATTTGAGAAGTGACAAGTTTCAGTGTTATGTAACAAACCGGGTTTGTCGGAAATATATATTTTGTAAACAGCCGCGTTTGTTATGTAACAAACCCGGTTTGTCACAAATATATATTTTGTAAACAGCCGCGTTTGTTATGTAACAAACCCGATTTGTCACAAATATATATTTGGTAAACAGCCGCGTTTGTTATATAACAAACCCGGTTTGTCACAAATATATATTTTGGAAAAAGCCTGGTTTGTTATGTGACAAACCCGGCTTTTTACAAGCGAAAGTCATGGTTTGTTATGGAACAATCCCGGATTTTTACAAAATTATATATTTTTGACAAACCCGGTTTTTTACAAAAATATATTTTGTAACAAACCAGGTTTTTTATGTCAGTTATTAAGATATATATATCTTAATAGCTGAGGTCTTTCACTGTATAGACCGAGTGTAGCGAATGCTGTACGCAAGACCTGAGACAAATATTTTCCCGGACAGACCGAGCAAACGAGGTTATTAAAGTAGAATTGAACACTAAAATTGACTGTTTATCGTTTAAATATTTAGGCACAGTTGAACAATTATATGAAGTTTTTTAAGGCGTTAGCCGAGCAGTTTAGAAAAAAAATTAAGGTTTTGTAACAAATCGACAAGATTTGATCGGCGGCTCAATACTTTATGTCAGCGGTTGTATGTGACGTAGGTTACGATATTCAGAGCTTTTAAAACATGGTTGCAAGACTAAAAAAGCAGAGAGGTTCAACCATACCTGTGGCGAACCAAGAAATACATGGGGAACATCCCGACTTTTTTATTGTTGTGCAGCCCCATTTTAGAATGACAGCGCTTAAAATCCGCTGATTGGTTACTGGAAATACGTCATCAGACGCGTTTCTATCAGTAAGCGGTGAGTGGATGAGTCGTTTGATTCATTGTAATAGCAAGGATTCTTAGTAGAAACAGTTATTTCTTGTTAAAGTTTCCGTGCAACAATTAAATAGCTTATCTATTTCAGCTCTTTTTTTAAAATTTGAAATGCTTTTAAAACATTATTTAAAACGATGTCATGGTTGCCTCACCGACAGCAGGATATTTAAAGTCAAAATTCAAGCTGGTAATATATCTTTTCATGAGTAACTGAATCTTCTTTAATTCTTGTACCCTTTAGCGGCTTCTAAATCATTTAGCTTGAAGCTATTTTAATTTTGTATAGTCACTCTTCGTGTGTTTTTGTGTGCATGTAATTGCAGGCCTCCAACGGAGCGGTAATCACGGGCGCATTTCGTGCAGGAGAACTTTGGCTTATCTTCCTGCTATGAAAAGAGATTGTGAAGAAAGAATGATGGGTTTTTTCTGTCTTGTTTGCATATTTGGCAGTCCATTTTGCAGATTTTGGTCTCAACTGAAGATGATTTTTTCACGTATTGCAATGTATCTATCGAGATGCAATACATTTTGTAGTAACAAAATAATCAATCTTTAATTTATAATCACAGCTAACGTACAGTCAGTAGTTTGCAAATTATTGACAAGTAAGAAATAACACTGTCAGATACTTGATTGAACTATCGCTTTTAATCAAAAGCAGCAAAAATATTTTTGATAAAAATGCAATTTTACTTTCTCAGAACTGAATGAAAAGTTCACACTTTCTTTTTAGAGCAGCGTGTGAGATCTCTCATCGCGGGAAAAGTTCCACCTCTGTATCGCCATGGCATTATACCAGAAACCTAGAATGTCAGACCAAACTTGCCACCTAGGGCTGGAAAATTCTGAATCAGAATTGTACTATTGTTGGAAACTCGTTGATTTTTCTGAGCTTCATGGTTAAAGAACTCCAGCAACGACTAGATCGTAACATCTTTTTAAGTGGTTTATATCTGTCAAGCTCAAAGACATTAGCTCCTATAGCTACTCGTTAATTCGAGCTAAAATAAAGTTTTTTTTTCTTGTTGTAGCATAGACTCACTTGAAAATACTTCAGCTGAGAGCATCAGAGAATGGATAAAATTAATAGCAGCCAATATGTAGCGTATATGTAGCGTATCTTAAATGCTTGTGGTTAAGGAGTTGTGAACTTAAAGCTATAAAATATTTTATCTAATTTTAGATACTGTTTTGCTGACTTGAGCTACTTTTTTTCTTGTGATATACTTTTTTTTATTAAAGACGTTCTCAAGATTGTTAATTAGCCAGGCTTTGGCAATGATATAAATTGTTTTCACACAATCCCCAGAGTCGCAAAGACAAAAGACGTAGCGGCCATATCGGTATTTTAAACGAAAGAAATCACCAAAATTTTTTTTGCTAAATGTCCACCAACATGGCCGCTGTAATGTCAGGTGAAAACCATCAATTGTATTAAATACACATAGAATGACAGATACAAAACATGAATATGCATGATTTAAGAATAAAACTATCCTTGGTACAAACTGCTGACTTTTGATATTAAAATATAAGGTAATATATTGCATTTACATTATCGGTTACACAATTTTTCAATTTGCTGATTTTAATCTGGAATGACATCGCTTTCTTGCTTCATTTATCTTTTTTTCTTACTTCTGTCCTACTTTGTGTTGCAAGGGACTTTTCATGTACTGAACAACACTTTATGTGTTGGGATGTTCACTATACCCTAGAGCCATTCCTGACATTAAGGCACTTTAACTTTCA
>JAOCPT020574310.1:0-10668 GCA_026546935.2 Palythoa grandiflora | reverse complement strand
AACCCAGTCATGCCGACCTCAGGGGTCTCCAGAGGGCAGGCTAGTTCCCAGCCTCTTTGCCCCATTTCCTGCATGAGTGGGGACCAATCACTTTTAACTTTGGTTCCACCCAGACCAACCTTGGAAAACAAAAAGATAACAATGAATTTTTACTGAGGATATTGCTCGCTAGAAACTGTTCTTCACTTTCACGACCTTCATTCACGATGTCATGAAGCACCAAAAAATTAAAAGCAAGCCTTCGAGTTAGTGACATTTTTTTATGTAAAACTGCGAGTGATTAAAATCGTTTAGGCAATTTCCTTGTGTTTTCTGCTTATTATATTCAAGCGGAAAGAATTTTGAATTTGTAAATAGGCAGGGCATGAGTCTAAAGCTCTAAAACCTACTTTTATTTTCTTCTCGCCGAGGTGCTTTCATTGATCAATGTCATTAATATCTTATCAACTTTTATTTGAATCAAAGTTTGTAGTTATCTTAACAAAAAAATGAGCTTCCATCATTCACCAAGCTGCACATTGAAAATCTACATAATAGAGAAACTAGCAAATCTTAGTAAATTCTAATAGAAGTAGTAATAGTTATCAAGTTATCAGAATAATAATCAGTTATGGTAACACAATGACCTTTTTAGTATTCAGTTGTTTATACGAAACTGCATGTAATCCTTAAACACAAGATCAAAACATAGAGAAATACTCTTAACATTTACTCTTACTGATAATACTGATTTCCAGGTTTCCCTAAGTTAAGGGAATATTACGTTACAGTTTAAATCTTAACAACAACAACAACGACAACAACAACAACGACAACAACAACAACAACAACAAATCATTGAGGTGCATCAAGTGTACTTTAAAAAATTTCCTTACTCAGCAATAATATAAAGAAGAGAAGCACTCGATGAGTGCAATGAAAACACGCCAAAAAGACAAGTGACAAACACAAATCTCCTCAGAAAACCTGTGTGCATATACCTTGATCATATGCTGATAATCTATTATCACCCCCTCGAAAATCGGCGTCGGGTCATTAATTCGCGACTGCTCCTTTTCAAAGAACCACACTGAGTTGACTTGGCAAGACATAGTGAATGCTGCAAAGTCACAACTTAAGTATTACTAAAAGTCATCACGAAAAAAAAAAAAAACATCATGAGGCTTCATTAGTTGTAAATTTTGAAATAATTAATACGGTTAAGGATTTCTTAAAAATGTATAAAAGAAGGGAAATTCGAAAGAGATTGGAAAAGATCTAATTATGTTTATTGGAACAAGCACGAGGTAGAAGAAAAAGTCTGAAGGGGAATAAACCGGACATTATGAGCGTTAAATGCTGTCACCACTAATGCTGCTGTGATTGGTTCGTGACAATCTGAGAATTTGGGACGGCACAGACTTCCTCATAATTGTGCTTCTCTCTTCTCTTGTCTTAATTGTGTCCATTTTAAAAGTGACAACAGTTCTTTCTAAACAGTTTCGGCTCGGTAAGATCCCTCTCCAGACAGAGCCCTCTTCAGTCTCAAGAGGGCTCTTAACGAGTCGAAACTGTTTAGAAAGAACTGTTATCAGTTTTAAAATTGACACAAGACAAAGAAGAGAGAAGCAAAATTATTATGATAATTTATGCAATCCCCATACAACCCCAAAAATGGGGCTAAATCTGCTCACTCTATACTACTAAGAGGGCTCTTACCGAGCTGAAACTGTTTAGAAAGAACTGTTATCAGTTTTAAAATGGACACAAGACAAGAGAATAGAGAAGCACAATTATTTTGTTTTGGGCAAAGATACAAAGCATTATAATCTTTAAATTTATTTATTCTTTTCAATGAAACAGCATGTAGCTTTCACCCTCACTTACCGTTTAAAATCCGCTGAAACTGACCGCTTTGATTGATCTCGCAGGTATCAGCATTTCGGGCGGTAAAGGATCAAGAACGCAGCCAGAGATACGAGTTGAAAAAGTGTTCCCTGGTGGAGCGGCGTCGGACGATGGTCGGCTAATGGTTAGGACTTAGATTTTACTGTTAGACCTGTTTCAAACGCCGTGCTACAGTCGCGCTAAGCTGGCTCGACTCTGGCTTGAATGTGGCACGACTCAGTTTGACTTGGTTTTAGACGTCTAACTGCAGTCCAACTTTGCCTTTGTGAAAATGGCGGACAGGACAATGATATATGTTTTTGCGCCAAGTAATTGGTGCAAGAAGAAGGAGGAACCTGTTACATTTATAATGTATATATATAATTTATGAAATTCCTCTGGCTCGAGTTTAGCACGGCGTCTGAAACCAACCCGAGCTAAAGTCGTGTAGCAAGGTTAGTTAGCCGTCGTGCTACCCGACTATGACGCGACTTGGTTTCAAACGCCGTGCTTAAGTCATGCCAAAGTTGAATTTTCTAAGCTCAGGTGAGCTATAGCGCGACTATAGCACGGCGTTTGAAACAGGCCTTACACGAATGGGGCAACCGAACCCATGCGTTCCGGACACTGATGCATGCGAACCAGTTGTTTTATGTTGCAACTCAGTATTTACGCTACAAAGCAATAAATTTACGATAAAGGAAAACACTCTGCGTTAAAACAAGGCGACGTAACGTAAATATTATGCATGCATAAGACAAAGTAACATTTTTATTTACTTTTTTGCGCAACCGACCGACACTATATTTTTGCTCGAAAAAAATTGTAAACATAAAAATTAGTGAGTATTTAATGGAGCCGAACTAATTTTAGAATATCATACAGTTTTGGTATCCTGCTGATGAACAGTAACTGTTTTGCTATTTATTTTCAGCAACATATGTTGTTAATGTCTGTTCAGATATCAATTTGCCTAACAAAGAGAAAGAGGACATACGAGGCGTGTATAGTTTTGTTGTTGTTTTTTTGAAACTGCAAATTCTCAAACCTTATTTTTGGTGACAGCGAAACGCCATTTACATAGCGCTATCAAAGCACATTTGTCGACAAACGCATGCATGCGGCCTCTATTATAGGGGGTCAGACGTTCCGCAAACCGCCGTATTTTTTCCCCTCAAACCGTTAACCGCCCCCGTTTTTTTGTCAAAACCGCAACCGCCAATTTTTTTCGCAAAAATAGTAAAGCCATTTTACCATAACTCTTATTTCTTTTAAAGTAATTCCATCTAGTTCTTTTATCCTTGTCTAAGAAGGCTATAACAACGTTGCTATCTTATTAATTAGCTACAAAGAGAGTTTGCTTACACAAATCAAACCTCGCAAATATACAATTTGAAAGTCAATTGGAAAGTTCTTGGATGTGGGAAACAATTCGGACTTTTCAGTTGTTCTCGTGGATATTTATAATTAGCTAAGGAATATTATGCCTGTAATATATCATAAGGGTGGCTGACCTCTGACAATGAATGTTAGCGACACAGTGAATGAATAACATTTGAGCTTATTTGTCCAATGAGCTATGTGCTGGGTTTTACTGGTGTGGGCTAATCGTCTGCTGACCAGTGCAGTTTCTTTGACGCCAGCCGGTTAAGCTAGCTAGCTGTTCAAGGGTTTAGTTTTTTAAAGTTTTGAAATTTAATTTTGTTATTGAATAAATCTCCCATTGAAACGGACTGTCCGCCCAAACCTGGACTTTGACCCAACAAGAAAAAGAGCTACAGGTGCCAACTGCGGCTCATCATCTTAACGCCCATAACCGCGTTTCCAGCATGCAGCAGCAGCAGCATCATCACTTTCTTCGGACTCAAATTCATCATTACCTCATCATCATCTTCACTTTTATTGCCATCTTCAGTACTTAATTCACTCGGCTGCGATGTGTTCGGATCACCATCAATGTCGCCGCGTACACCATGTGTTGCACGCAACGTTATCTTCTGAATAGGCAGGTTGGTCTGATAGCAAGAGGAGGGCAGTGGGGAGCACCATAAGGAGCAGGGATGACCATAATAGGCTATTGTAGACTTACCGAGCAAATTCTTTTAAACGTTACACGTTGTCTATGTTTCTTGGCAGCTGCATTCAAAACTTTTTCTTTCGAATATGAATCTCTCGACGCGGCCCCAAGCTTGTAAAATAGGGCGACACACCTTACAACATCTGTACCCTCCGCGGTTGCCATCTTGAACTGGGCTGGCGGCGCACATGTGTTTCCTTTAGGGCTGTGACCTTTATTGTCAAGTAGCTAAGCAATCATGAGAACGAGGCAACGTACCGTCCTGTGTTTGTACGGTCGTGACACTTCAATTCGTATCGACACCGCTACTTCCAACACCGCAATTCGGTCATGAAAATGCATAAAATTCGAAAACCGAGCGAGAAAGTAATAATTTTCCGTAACCGTACTATGATTTCTTAACCGCAAACCGCCGTGAAAATAAGGAATTATCCGCAATCCGTCTCCCAAAATGGTCTGAAACCGCCTAACCGCCAGACTATAATAGAGCCCTACACTACTCCCCTTCGATTCCCTGCTCTATTGGCTGGTTTAGGACTTCGTGTTCGTCCAATTCTGTCTGTTATCATTACGCATGATTCCGGATGAATAACAAAATTGAATGAGTGCGAAGCGCCAATTCAATTTAAATCATTTAATCACAAAATTATAATGATAATAGACAGAATTGGATTAACACGAAGTCCTATTTATATTACCAATTTATTAAAATTTCTGAAAACTAAACTGAAAGACGAAATCTTTGTAGATAAAACACGTTTTACTATTTTTTTTATCTGATTTAACCCAATTTTAAACTTTGATAGCGACGTAATGATTTAAAAAACTTACTGACCACGCTTACCGTATTTCCTCGAATAAACGCCGCCCTCGAAGAGAGCGAAAATATTAATAAACGCCGCCCTCGAATAAACGCTGCACCCTGGAACAGACAACAAACGAATTTATGACGCACACTTTTTACAAGTGCAGAGCGGAGTTGTTTAAAACTGTAAGTTTAGAGTTTGAAAGGCACACTGACAGACAAAAATCCGCAACATCGAATTTATCTGATTTCTTATGTGTTTACAAGTTGTAGTTTTAAAACTGTAAAGCTTGATCGGTACAGCCAGACAAAGAACTGTATCATTTTTAAAGTAAAGTTACACGGCATTTTAAATAAATGCTGCCATCGAATAAACACCACCCTCGAATAAACGCAGCACCCAAATCATGAAAAATTTAATTCGAGGAAGTACTACGGTTTTGAAAATCGAAATGGCGGCTGAACACATAAGACCGCGGGAACAAGCCAAGTTCTCGGACAGAGAAAAAACACAATTATCAGTTTAAGGTTTGAAGAAATTTCTTTGATACTATGCTTTATGCTTTTATGTTACACTCGTAACCAATTTATCCTGTTCAGAATGGGCCAATCAGATTTGAGGATATTGCCAAATTATATTATAATAAAAACAGTTAAAATTTATTGTTTGAAATTGCTGGAACATTAAGTTGAAAAAAAATAAAAAAGTAACGTGAAAGATCTTACTTCAATCTGCTGTAGTATAGACGGAAGGAGCCAGGCACGAAGGCCTGCCACCCTGCAGCCACTTGACTCCAGCCCTCCCCGCGCGCTAAGATCTAGATGAGTTCAGCTGGGGTTCCTGTTGCCAAAGTTGCCAAACAATATGTCGCTTATTTGTTGTGGCGTGTGTTTGTTGAAAGAGGCAACCCAGGCGGTTTTGTTGTTTTTATTAATATTTGACTGTTTAAAATGTGTCGCCGATGGGAGTGCAGTTACTTTAGGTAAGTTGTTATACTTCTTTCCTTCGACTTCCTTCCTACTGTCTTTGGAAGTTTTCATTTATGTAAAATGTTTAACTCCATGGCATTCATATTCATGGTAGATTAGTTTTGTTTAAGTGCTGCGTTCATATCATTTCTACCACGAATATTAGATGCTATTGACTGATTATGTTTTCTATTCCCCTATTGTCAGAAATTGTTTTTCAGCAATCAAAGAGTTTTGTTTATTTCAATTCGCGCGCTTTAATTCCCGTGGCTCGTAAAAAGTTATATCAAATTTTGTCACGTGAACTTTTAAAACGCCCATTGACCTTCCTGATACTTGCTGAAACGCATTTAATTTTTACTTGATGTTGGATCTTGGAAAATAACGATTCCATTAATGCGAAGTCAGACGCCACAACTACAATATTTAAAACGTTTTGACTTTCGATTCAATCTCTGCCCTTGCAAGTAACAAGCTAAGTCTGTGTGACTGCATTATTTGCATACATTCGTTGTACGACTACGAGGTTTTGTTTTGAAGTCGTTTAAGGTTTGTATATAATTAATGAAAGAGTGTTGTCTTCTGATATCCTGATAACTCTGATGTAGACACAACAAGCCGTTTCCTATCGCCAATTAATCCAAACCGATATAAACCTGATGCTTGGCCGGGTTGTGAAGTGGGATTTGATGCACCGTGGTAATATTAAAATTTTAATGCTTCGATCATTCTGCTGGCTAATTATTTACTATACACAGTCGGAGATAGACTTTCAAACTTTGTGATACTTTTCAGCACGAGAAAAATAAAATCGTGGACATCCAAAGAGAAAGAAAGTGAAAATTTGGATGAATCTCGAAGAGATCACAGTTTGAGACAATCTGATATCCAATTCGCTTTTCTGTCGCCTTCTCGAAGGAGTTGATTAACGGTGTTGCGAGTTTTGTTATAATATCAGTTTTATTTTATTTGTTTGAAACAGATTATCTTTATTGAATGGATTTAAACTCATATAAGAGTTATTTCCATAGATAACAGAAATAGACATAACAATATTACAGTATGATATGTGAATACAAATATTCCATACAAAATAAGTGAAGAAACTTACATTAAGTTAATTTGAACTTAAAGTTAGTAGTGTATATTTTTTGTATTAAATATATTGTGTATATTTTTTGTAAAAGTAAGCACTAGTTAAATTCATAATTGAAAAATATTTCAAACTTATTAAATATAAAAACAGATTCAATGTATTTATCAAATTGTTTGAAATTGATATTGATTTTGTATAGTTTTGTTAGAAATTTGTTTTGCAGGTTTCCAAATTACATGTGTTTACAATACATACAGGGCATACAGTAATGAAGTTCGTCTGCAACACTTTTGCTGTTACATAAATTACAGATGCAGTGCCATAGCTGATTTGGGCTGCAGCTCTGGGGCTGACATTTTGTTTTATTTATTTAGATAACTGAACATAATTTTTATGTATGGTAAATATTTCATTTGTGAAGAAAATTATCTTTGATATCTGGCTTAATCTAGGGTTAAGATTAACCCAACTTTGTATAAACTGGGGGGGGGGGTACTCCCCTATATCGGCTATATAGGTACATGCCATCGAATAGGGTATGGTTTTTGGAGGTTCTCGATCCTTAAATAGGGTATCCTTTTCGGCTATGTTGGCATAGTGTCCAGGTGTGATCCTTAGATAGGGTGCCTAAATTTGTATCAGCAAAAATAGACCTGCTCAAGCTATTTTGGGTTTTTGTTCTTCCCTTGCATAGGGTGTGATTTTTCGGATTTGGGCCTTAAATAGGGTATCAATTTTCGTTGGATTGTTCCTTAAATAGGGTCAGGGTTTAAGTCCCTTCGCGGCACACACCTATCCGGAGTTTATGGGAGTAACCACCCCAAGGTTGAGAAGGTGCCACCAGTATAATAAAGTCGTGCATGCATGGTCACTAGCCTTTGTATATATGACAGAATACAGATTTGTCATAATTCAATTATAGTTATTTCAAATGAGAATCTAAAGCTGCTAGATGTCAAAGCACAAGCTCCAATATCCAGGCATATGGTGGAAGTGGCATTTCAAGACAATGTTGTTTTGTTTGTAGTGTCGCTATCCTGCGACGACGGTACCTGCTATTTGCTGTTCAGCGTTCTTGCGCTGTTACTTGAACCCGCGGAGTCTGGCCTCTGTAAATGAAAAACATGCAAACTTGAACTTGCCATCTTTCTACGGTATGGTGATATGAATGACCAGATGGAAATGTATAAATTAATTGCGGAATGCCAAAGCTTTTTATGTATTTGTATACTTGCTTTTTAAAAGCAAACGCTCCGCCTCATAAGCGATCCCACAAGGAGTGGTCAATAACATCCATCTACATCTACATCTATTATTGACAACGCTTTCGCATCAAGTCACCATAGATTAAGTCATGGCACATGCAGTTTAATGTGACTAATTGTCATACAATGAAGATATCTAGGAAGAAGGAACCTGCGTTGATAGATTATTACATCAATCGTCAAAAGCTGTCTCCAGTGAAGAACCGTCCTTATTTGGGAGCTCTGTTATCTAATGAACATAGATATAATTCTCATGTGGACAATATTGTGGTCAAAGCAAATAAGTCACTTGATTTTGTAAGGCGCCTTGTTCTGCAAACACAAAGCGTTGCGTTCAGCTTACGTAACCATTGTGAGACCAAATTTGGAGTTTGCTACTGCTGTGTGGGATCCACAGTCAGACAAGAACAGATTGATTCAATAGACCTAATCCACTGCCCTCAATGTTTTCCCAATACATTCCTCTTGGGAAATAGTGTTTTTTTTTGTTTCAGATGTGGTAATGAGAAAAACACGAAAGAATGTTCAGCTTAAATAAAGAAATTCATTTTCCAAGAGGACTGTAGTGGGAAAATATTGAGGGCAGCGGATTAGGTCTATTGAAGCAGTCCAATCTGAATTTTGTATTTTGAGTTAATCGTACGTGCGTCAGCGTGGGCCGAGCTGGTATTGACAACAAGAATACTCCTTGTGATGTGTAAAACGTGTGCATAAATTGAGTCTCGCAGTGAGCAAGACATATACCCATGCAGCTTCTAGAACCAAGTTAAGCTGCCCGTTCGCTAGGTCAGTTCCTGTAGCTCAGTGGGTAACGCGTCTGACCGGTAATTAGCCGTACAATGATGTAAGCATCATTAAATTAAGTGTGTTATATTTATTAATATTATAGGAAGAGGCGTGAAAAAGTTATAAATGCGCTACTTTTAACACTAACAGTAAAAAATTCTCTGTTACAATAAATTTTATCCAGAAGGAAACAAAAGCGGCTCCAAAAAGGGCAATGCTATTTTGTTCAGTATATCAAGAAGTTTTTGGCCACTTTCCGACGATTTGCGATCTTTTCGGAAGATTTCCGAAGATTCCCGAAGACATTCGAATATTTCTGAAGACTACCAAAGATGTCGAATCTCAATGCAGATTCGCTAAGCCCAAGAAATTCTCCCAATTGTTTTTTGACGGCTGCCACGCTGGTTGCTTCGAAAGGTCGAAGGTGGCCATAGCTGCTATGCCTTTCGAAATCAGAATCCTCTCCGCCTCAATAGAAGCTCACTAGAACTTTCGAGGAGAATCCACTCGATGCAGATGTCGCCATCGCCGCCATGATGTTTCGATACTGACCAAAAGATCGCGGGCTCCTGGCACGAGGCAGTTCCCCAGTGTTACCCAGGCTTCCCAGAATAAACAGAAACTGTTAGACATTGGCTCGAAAAACGGGACTACAGACATTTAAGAGGCTTTGAGCACGGGCTCAAAGGTCATGAGTGATTCTATTACCGATTTTAGTCAAGCAAATAAGAATTTACAATGCTAAAAGATTATTGTACCCATAGGGGTTTTCACAAAAAATCTCCAACCACTTACAGTAAACATTAAAAACTAGGCCAATTTCACAGCAAACACTAAAAGGTATGGTCGAATAACAATAAAAACTCTAAACCCCATCAAGATCCTTTATAAAGCATTTATTAATGGTCATCATACCATGTACCATGTCACATCAACTGGACATAGTTTAAAATGGCCATGGTATCATTTTGAAATTTTAGCAAAAGGGTGATCCGACATTCACTGTAAAATAAAGGGGACACTGTTGGTCAATGATTTAAAGCCTACCTTAAATGAATATATCAGCAGCGAAAAGCTGTGTCTTTATTAGTTTTTTTTTTTAATTTTAGACCAAACAAAAAAATCTTGGTTTCTCGTCAAACCACATTTCAATACAGCTACATTCTTAATTCTAAAATATGGAAAATGTATTGAGAAAATATGAATATATCGATCTGCTCCGTGAGCTGAACCAAAATGACTCGCTGTAGACATTCTACGCTGTAGAAAGAGAACAACAAAGTACCTGGGCAGTGCTGAGGGTGCGATTACTGTACGATCTTGTTTCATTCTTTCGGGCAACGGTGGGAGTCTGGGACTGAGACTGCAACAAGTCACGTGACTCCGACCAAACCTGTCTTTTTCTGTTGAAGGCTCTTTTCACCTGCGATTTTGTGAAAACCGAATAGAAAATGAAACGTGTGAGACATGTTCAAACCTTAAGAATTTTAGGAAAAAAATAGGTATCTGAAAGCGAGTATAGAATATCTTTTTAGCTTGATAGTTCAATGTTGATTGGTTTGGTAGTTTAAAGCACACAACAACAACAAATAATTTCAACAATCATCTGTGTTTAAAAAAATACCACAAATGTCCTTACCTCTGAATTCATCAAGCAATGAAACAAAAAAATGAAGAAACCCTGGAAATATAAAGAGTGTATGTGTTAACACAAAAAAGTCTTTCTCCTAACTGGGGCGTTCAACGCTACCTTGAGGCTGGCAGGTCACGGGGGAGGGAGGCGGGAAGATGGTAGGAGGAAGGG
>JAOCPT020574276.1:0-10670 GCA_026546935.2 Palythoa grandiflora | reverse complement strand
ATTTTTCAAAGAATATGTTTATCACTGCTGTTTGTATTATATTTTTGATCAAACTTCGATGGCCAAATAACAAGAGTAAATAACAGCAGTTTTTTGATAGACGATGATGAAAACGCATATTTTTCACACTTTGAGCTTTTCAAATTAACCTTAGACCAAATGTTGTGCAATAATTATCAGGGGGATGACGGGGAAGGTGGGGGGAATTGGGGCTGAAAAATAAGACTTATCGAGGAAAAACGTATACATTACCCTCCCTCCAAAAAAATAGTTCTAACCGCTCTTTTTTTGTTAAAAGTAACATTGAGCCCTCACTCCCACCCTTACCGCCACCACTTCTTTTACCATTACCATCTTTAAATTTTAGAAGCGTTTAAGTAAATACGTTTGATATTATCATGCTATCGTAAGCGTAGGCTCAGCTTACTTGTTCGACTGATGTCGTTCTATGGAACAAATAGTACCTAATATGAATGTTCAACAAAGCCATCCATTTCGGAGTCATCTGAATCCAAATCAGAGTTGTTTTGGAAGTACTTGAACTATTCGTACACATCTTGATCTATATTCATTGATCTTGATATTTTGTCCCATTCGGAGAAGCACAGTTTACTTCACGATAAAAACAAATGTACAATAATATACTCGTCGAATCATCTCAAGATCTCACTTTTCCAAATAGGTAGAAACGAGAATGCTCCCAACGCACTGTGTTTTGTATCATATTTGCATAAACAACCAGATTCTCTGATTCAACCGAATGACATTTAAAATTCTTTAACACTGTACCGTCTCGTTGGCACTTAGCGATAGCTACTGCTAGCTTTATGTTATAAGGTTAAAGATGCAAGGAAAATTTATTAAAGGGTAAATCAAGTGCAGGTATGCAAGAGGTGGAGCGAATACACGTTTTTTTTATAAGAACCAGTAAATTTTGGCGAGGCTCGTTGTTCTTAATTTTTTGGCGATTTCAGCCTCAATTTGTTCTTATTTTGTTCAAATTTCTTTAAGTGGTTATTAATGAAGAAAAAACAAAATAAAAACAAAATAAAACAATGAAATGAAATGTCTTGCGCCACAAATGTTTTGTACCGCTGAATTTAGAGACGAACTAACTTTCATTGTTTGTTGAGCAGTCTTTACACTGAGTCTTTTTATGTTTTATGCTGTATCGCTAAGTTTTAGTTAATTTTCTACCACAAAGACTTCCTTAGCTATCAAGCCTCAGCCTGAGTTTGTTCTTAAATTGTTCTTAAATTTTGGCAAATTTGAGCCTCGTTGTTTTTATAAAGTTGTTCTTATAAAAAAATGCGTGTTTTCGATTGGAAAAGTTTAAGATCTCATCAAAAAGGAGAAGATGAGTTCTTCGATAGCTGTAGATCTTCTGGCATTGCTTATCAGTGACCTAACCAATGAAAGATTTTTTATACTATAGTGAAAACGTATTATTTCTTCCTATATAATTAAAACAATAATTTGCGTAATTACCTGAAACTTCATTTTAATTTCCACTTTTATTTAATATTTTGATATACATTAATCTTGCTTTTGTGAAGCTCTAACGACCAACAACAGATTCCTTAAGAACGAATAACTACCTCAGTACTATGCTAACTGTTGCGGCTATTATCTAAATTGTATCATGTTGAGTTGTAATCAACAGTTGGAAGAAACTTCGCGATGTTCTGTCTTCTTTCCAACATCTTCTCCAACGACAATAATTTTTCCACTCCATCCACTACGCCTTGTACAATTTGAACCTGCATAAACAACAAAGTCCTTTATTTTGTTCACATAGAAATATATGGGTGCTAGTGTTCACTTGTTCCTTGTATTTATTATAATCAGTTACAGATAAGAAGCAGTGTAAAATTTATTGTATCCCCGGGCCGGAACAAAATTATCTTGAAATTCATATTAAAGCAAGTTTGTCCCCGCATCAGTTAATATGATAAACAAAACCTATGTTGCTCTGCCTGAACTACACTCAAAAACACTCAAAAATGTTTATGCCCTGCCACATTCATAAAGCTCTTTTTTAAACAAAAAGCAGTATATAAAAATATTACACTATGCATCATTGATACTCGTTTATTAGAACCAGAGTCAGTCTCTGAGAATCTGCTGTGTAATGCAGCTTTCAACACAAGCAGGGCCGTGCCACAGGAAATCTATTTACGAATTATGTTATCATAACTCAAACAACCAGTTGTTCAGAAGGGTCACTGAATAAAAGTCACTTAAGTAGGTAAGGGGTGTTGACTCACCGAAGAGATTTAACCCTTTTTACATAAAGATGCACTGATGTACCTCACCTCTAAACAAAAAATTTATTTCTAGTTCTAGCCCTCCACAAAGCAAAAACTAAACTTGAGGATTTGGACTTTGCAGATGATGTAGCTCTACTGTCATCAAACCTTCATCAAATGCAAACTAAAGTAACTAATCTAGCCAAATTTTCTGCTAAAGCGGGGCTCAAAGTAAACAAGAAGAAGCTGAAGTTCTGCGGATAAGTAGTAAAAACAACTGTACTCTAGCACAGACAGAGATGGACAACCACTAAATGAAGTTGACAAATACACTTATCTGCATGGGTGCCAATGTTAACGCAAGTTGGTAAGGTTGACGACATTGATAACAGAATACGAAAGGCAAGGACGGCATTCATGAAACTCAAGCAAGTTTGGAGTTCCACCAAATACTCAGTTAGGACTAAGATAAGACTGTACAACTCACGAGTTCGTAAAATCGATATCAGTTTTCTGCATGGATGTGAAACTTGGAAGATAAATGAAAGCGACAATAAGAAGCTGGACACTTTTCAATTCAAATGTCTCAGAAGAAAATGAGATGGCCTTCAGTACATTGTGTCTAACGATGACATACTCAATAGGATGAAAGTTAAAAGAATCAGCACAGTTCTAAGTAAAAATAAGAAAATGGAGATGGTTGGACATGTACTTAGGATGGAGAACAACTGCCACTGCCAGACAGCAATGTCATGGGTACCAGAAGGTAGGAGGAAAGTGGGCCGCCCAAGAACAACATGGAGGATTAATTACAATGGGGAATAAAAACAAAACAGTTAGGATGGGGGTCTTGGAGCCAAGCCAAACCGATAGCCAGGAACAGTGTAGACTGGAGAGAATTCGCTACAGCCTTATGGGCCACCCGGCCCGAAGAGGATAGGTGAGGTGAGCAAAGTTACAGTAAAATATTTAAAATGAACAAAATTCGGAAGCCCAAACATAGAATCTACCTCGGTTTAATGAATAAATGTCAAAACGTGATAAGAGATTAAAGCAAAACAGAATATTTTGTTAAGTGATACAAAAGTACTGTCAACACTGGAGCAGTTAAGGCTTTATACTGTCTGTCTTTTGTAAGCTCAATTAACTTTTGCACTTTTGAAGCCTTCTTGTGGAGAAAAGTGTACGTTGTTGGGAGTTATAGTCCAATTTCTTTGTTTAATCGTATTTTAGTTACTTTCACTGTTATCTGACCTCCGTGTTTAACGTACTATTTGGCTGTTTTTATGCGAATTCTTTATATCGAGATTTTCTATTTTACAAACTCTCGATATAACGAACAAAATTGTCCAGTCCTCAAGTTGTACTTCGTTAAATCGAGGTTTCACTGTATCCAGAATTATTGAAAATTTTTCAGTATTTTACTGATAATTACGCCAAAAGATATAATATATAATAGATTTGAATTATATTTCGCTGAGAAAGATGGCAAGCTTTCAGACATAAAGACAATTTCTTCGCTAAGAAATAGGAAAAAAATCCACTATTTTCAATTTTTGAAATTTGAATTTTTGGAGGTGTGTTTAACCTTGTCTCGAAAACATGATGGATGTTTTAGAGCCAAATTTCGAGGGAGCGGTAGGTAATCCACTGTCTCTTTAGCATGGAAGTGAAGGCGCAATACAAATGCAAATAAAAATAGATTTTAAAAAAATCAAATTAAATTGAAAAAAAAAACATACATGAAACTTTTCAATTGCCGACCTCAACTCACTTCCATCATTCTGTCAGTGTAATTTCAGTTCAAAAATTTTAGGCACTGTCTCGCATATAGCAGCACGTAAATTTTTAGTACTCTCGACGATGGGACCTTTCGTTCGATTTCTTTTTACTTCTTTTTTGCCGACCGACCGACCCAGTTTTGACGAAGTCAATCGACGGGAAACATAAAAGTAGGTGTTAACGGCCCGGGGAGGAGGAAGGGGGGAGATGAAGGGACGTTCGTTGGTAAATATAAAAAAAAAAAACAAGTGTGAAAAATTTCAACCCTAAAAAATACCTCGTAGCATATATTTTGATAAAGGGCGGAAGAAATCGTGGAACGAAACTTGTTTATTTTGTTTTTGCAACACTAACAACTGCGGTTTTCGAAAATAACCTTGATTTTTCTCTCAAAGCCATAAAAAGATACCAAACAGCCGATTTTGACCCCTAAAAATACGAGGACGGCACCTTAATCATACAGATATAGGGATTCCCCCCTTTCCAGGTTAACGGGTTTTTCTGGCAGATGGTACAGTCATCAAAGTTTCCGTTAGTAGTTTTCTTGTACGTACATGACTCTTTGTGCTTATTGTACTTACAAAGCTTGCACACCAAATTAGTACTGTTTTTCCAGGTGCTTCCTGATGTGTTGGATGTTCATCGATCAGAATTCCGGGACTACAGAAAGTTCTTAAGCTCCAAATTCCAATTTTCATAATCAACCTTTCTTCTACATGACGTTTGAACGTCATATATCGAGAAGGTACTGGTTAACTAGAACAATAGTCAAGATAACTTTCTTGCAGGAATTTCTCGTGATATTTTACTTTTACCACATAATTTCTTCTTTCTTGACAGATACAAATACAAACACGGATTAATGGCAGTATTACTGTGGGCCAGCCAATTTACCCAAAGAAGCCAATCCATTGGCATTCTGCAGAAAACTGGGCGATTGAAGTGACCCAAGAAATGAAAAACGTGAGCTGGAAACCAACAAGCTGCAAAAGCAACAACTATGGTAACCAGTTTTCGGACGGTCCTTCTTCGGCACTTTTGGACGCGACGCGAAGTCTTTTCGCTTTGGTTTCCAGGTATTTGCCATTTGTATAAGAAACGCAGAATCTTACTGTACAAAACCGTCATAATTACAAGAGGAATCGTATAACCAAGCAGGAATTTTAGGACTGTGTCTATTTTGACCATTTGTCTTCCCAAGATGTTAAGGTTCTGGTAACAGATTGGCCGACCGGAACGGATTTTAACTTGAGTAATATATAGATCAGTGGAGCAGATTGCAGCTGAAACGGCCCAGATTCCAATGATAGAATTTTTGACAGTTCCACTTGAGAGTGGTTTTTGGGCTCGAGAGACGATGGCAAAGTAGCGATCAATGGCGATGACTGAAAAAGTCAAGACACTTGATGTTATTGAAGTATCTATGGCAAAGTAGGTCAGTTTGCATAGAAACACTCCAAAGGATCCCGGCAGCCATTGCAATCCAACATGAATAAAAGCTACCCAAAGTGGAACTGCGAATACGCTATCAACAAAGTCAGCGGTTGCCATATTAATGATGAGACATTCGAAGGGACTTTTTGGTCGCCATCGCTTTAGTGCGTTGCGAATAACCATTGTGTTACCAACAAGTGACACTACAAATATCGCGACATAAAGGCAAGTAAGTATGTATGTAGCTTTTATTGACATAGAAGTCCCCAGGCATTTGGGAGTGGTCTCATTTTGTTGGTTTTGGGTTACCATGGTAACCAGCGTGGGAGTAAAATCCGAGTAATTCATTGCAGTAGTGTCTGCCATGGAACGTCGCTGGATCTGGAATGATAATTTTTATTACTAAGATTATCATTCCAGTTAAAACTGCTTAGTGGATTTATAATAATGATAATAATAATAATAATAATAATAATAATAATAGTAATAATAGTAATAATAATAATAATAAAAACAACAACAACAACAGTAAGAACAACAATTACAATAATGATAATAATAATAATAATTGTCAGTCGTCATTGGAGTCCACCCTTCATGATGACCTTAAAGAATTCATAGCCACTAGTCAACGCTCCGTAGCCCTCAACTTTGCCAGAAAGACAGATGCCAAAATTCCCAAAGCCATCTCAAGAGCTGTAATTATAAACCTCAAACGAATGACTTATTACAAAGCAGATAAAGGCAACGGCGTAGTCATTATTAATAAAATTGATTATTTTAACTGCTAGCGAAGGCCTCGGTTGATGACATTACCAAATTTAGAACCTGTGACGCAGAACGACCCGAGAGTATAATGGACGATCACCGAAGTACTACCATCCCAGAAACAGTTACAGTCTATAGTACAAAGGATTTAACCCAAATACCTCGCTGAATCCCTGGTTCGTGAGGGATCAAGGCTCTTAGATCTCTATATGGTTTACTAAAGACCCACGAGAGTCTGAAGTGAATGCTACCCAATCATAAAACTATGTCCTTGCGAAATGGCTTGACACAACACTAAAGCCCCTCCCGGCCAACCAGTTCAATATTAGTGACACCGAGGAGTTTGCTAATATGGTTCGCAAAAAGTCTTTAAGTGAGGGTGACATTCTTGTCTCGTACGATGTCTCTTCTCTGCCTACGAGTGTAACTGGATAAGACGATTTCCATATTGGCCGAGAAAGCATTCACAAATAATTAATTCAACATAACATGAACACGGCCTTAAAGATAACTTTGATGAACTATTGGAAGTTGCCACCAATATCATTTATTTCAATTTAAAGGTCAACACCTTATGTGCACTATGGAAGAAGATCTACATCCATTCACCGACAAAAAATTGCCGACAATCTATAGAGGATACCTTGACGACACTCATACAACTATGCAACACATGCCAAGTCCCAAATAGTTCTTGGAAATTCTTAATGCCTTATCATCCTTCTATCGAGTTTACCATGGAAGTTTCGAGGGTAAACAACTCCATATCCTTCCTGGGTATAAAGCTCATGGAAGATGGCGCCAAAGTTCAAACGAAGAACTTAGTAATCCAACAAACGCTTCCCTTTACCAACACTACCAGAGCCACGTAGACAAAAGTGTAAACTGAACCATGACCTGAGTCTATGAAATCACTTGATTTCGAGCTTATTTTGTCAGTAAATTCTGAAACATTGACAACGTGTCACCGAGTAAAATTTTCCAAAAAAATTAAGGAAATAAACGTTTTATCTTACGTCAATTGCGAAAGAAGCGACTGCCCGTTTTTTAAGCAAGTGGTTTTTGTTTACACGCTTTTTCAGTACTAGAACAACTTCATAAGAGTTAATTATGAGGCTCACATTGGCAAAAATCTAGAAACAATTTAAGAACAAGCTCGATGATGCGTGTTGGTGAGATTCATCGAAGTATATTTCCTTTCCCAGATCAACAAATTTAAATATCCAACAGCATTTCGGTGATAGATAATGCTCTCAAAAAATGCATGTAGAGATGCCTTATTCCAAACGTCGTAACGAATCGCAGACCTAACACGAACTAACCCTTAGCACCCTATAAGTATTACAAAACCTTCACTCATTATACTTGTTCACATACCTGCAAAGAAAGCACTCCTTGAATTTGATAGATCTAGAAATCTGTTGGAAAAATTATAGAAATACTCGCACTTATAAACTACTCACTGAATCATGGGCCATTTTTGTAGCGTTAAATGACGAAGAAAACATTAAATGCCAGAATTTAATAACGGTCACTTCGAAAAGTTGACGTTGAAACAGTCTGGTGGAAAATGGTAAGTGTCGAAACTCAGTCAATTCGAATCTTTATAGATACTTGCATTTAAATGTATCTAATATTAGATGACGCCGTTACCGAACTTACTCGAATAAACGCATATTGAATTTTCGGACTTTTTGGTACGGCACTTATTCGAGTAAATACGATATTTCTATAAAATGTTTAAATCTCAAGTATTTTTCTTATTAATCCGGATCACTAAAAATAGCAACCAATAAGATAATTTAACAGAAACTTTCCCAAAGAAGCACTGAGAGCTATAAAAAATTTACTGAGAGTCAATTTTGAATTAATCCGAGTGTGATTTGAAAAGCTAAATATATTACAGGAGTAATTAACAAACTTGTTCACAGGAAGAAAAATAATTTATAAATTAAGTAGTACTAAAAGTAGCGACTCAGCTTTAAGTTTAAGTGATCTTCGCAAAAGGACGCGATAACATGCAGTTATTCGAAGTGAAGTGGTTCAATGCATTTTCTTGGTAATTCTGGAAAAAGGAATTTCTAAACATTTAAATCGAGCCCCTGTTAACTGAGGTTCCGGCAAATTACAATATTCGCTCAACGCCTTAATTTCTAAAGTAGAAAACAAATCGAATAGGATTGCTAGACTTGAATAATTTGTGCTCTTGGCTAACTTATCAAAAAAAAAACTATCAATAACATACTTCATTCTTATTATTTTTTTCATTTTTTTTCTTAGGAGCGAATATCTAAATTTGCAATTTTAACAAAATTTGCACAGCGGAAAAGGGAAGTTATGTTTAATTAGAAACCATATTTTTGTAAACTATATAAGGATTTTATTATCGGTATTGCTCTAAATACTTTATCACTTGCGCATGTTTTCTCGATTCCTGTTAAAATGATTAATCATCGAAAACTCTTGTCATGCAAATAAGTAATAGTGTTGACATACTGAAATGTCGGGAATCAATTTAAGCCGAGTTCACTACTTGACGCTCACAAGAGAGTCCTTTTCATTTTTTTTTAAAAAATAACCTCGGAGAAATTGAAAAGACGTCAAAGTATTTTACTCATTATTTCATACATGAAGAGTGTCTCTAAATTTAAACTAACCCATCAAATGATTATTAAAGTCAATGTTCGTTACCAAATTGAGAAACAACGGAACCGTGTTCTCCCATTTGGGCCACTGAATTAAAGCTACTGTTTTGGAAATTAAAAAAAAAAACGTTAAATAACAGTTTATGCCTCCGGGAATTTCGGACAGCTAGATAATTGTTGAACTTTGCAGCTGCAATTTTAGCACTTCAAAATTGAAGGAAACAAATTTTACTGGGAAAACATGTCTAGAAATACAACTTCCCTTTTGCGTTTGAGGAAGCATAAACGTTTTAGACTGTTTTCTGTATGTACGACAGAAGTGAATTTTTTTTAAAACTGACACGACATGACCCCTATAGCACCGACAATCTTTTGAACTGAAGGGCATCTTTTGTAAGAGCAAAGATTACATAACCTCTATCTTGGTTTTTGAAGAAATTATTGAAGATATATGACAAATATGTATAACTAAACAATCTTTTCTATTCGAATGAGATTTTACAACAGCATTTATATAACATTAGAATCTTAAATGGTCTTTGCGTTCAAGCAGGCAGACGGCGTACGTGTCAGTTTTATATTGCTGTATGTCTATACCGGAGGTTTAGACTGGCTGCGGCGCAGGCTAAAGCAGGCCGGCACTATATCCAAAATCCATCAAATTAATGCCAGCAGTTGCAGCACAAACTATATGTCTTTCGTAACATGAAAATTGCAAATGCTGTGAGTGAAGTTCGTTGGGGTCTAGAAGTTTCCTTCAACTAAAATTAAAAAACGCCTAGTATACAAGTATTCATTATGATTTTTTTGCTTGATGGCTTTTAAAATTTCTTTCAACTTTGCCGGCAAACGTTGAGGAACGAGAAAAGCATATTAAACATTATACATCTCTAGAATTTTGAGGAACGTTTGTGATGCAAATTTTAAAAGTTTCATGTCAACACGAGTGCATCTCAACGAATCCATTTTACTTATTAGTTTTACTTTTTCAAAGAATTTGAACAAAGTTGCAAGTTATTCTAGAATGAAGAGAATGTAACTTAAATCTGACCGTTCTTAGCTTATCTCTGTAAAATAGAAATACGTATTTCTGTTGTCATAGAAAAACGTCCTACGCTATATTATTGCTAATTACCTCGACAAATCACTCGTTAAAGTCCTGCCAGCAGTTCAAGAGTTTTCGACACTTTCAAATAATGACAGCTTTGGAAAAATTGACCACAACAGTCATGTAGAAGCAATCGTGCAAGACGCAAAACGCATAGTCTCAGGTTTCTTTATCCTATAACCTTTTTATAAATTTTTAAAATAACCGTGTCATCTCATTTATCAGATAATGAGTTCAATGAAATGCCAAACATAAGAACAGTTTCTTAAGAATTACATAATACCGGTTATATTGCAATTATGTACAGAGGTGAAGATTATTAAATTTGTAGATTATGAATTCCTGTTGTGGTTATTGATTTCCCACGTTGTAGAAGGTTTGAACATGTTTGGCCTACGCTTCCACCCGGAAACAAGCTGTCGCGCATATATTGGGGATTTCTTCATGATAATGTATCGATCAAATCGAAGCTTAAACATCAACCCCCGGGCATTTGACCAGCTTTCATGCCCGCGGGGGCGGGAATTTGACATCAGGACGTGTCCCGGGGTCGGGCATTTGAACGTAAGGTAGGGGGAGGGTCGGGCATTTGAAAAAAACCGAAATCCCTGATCGAACGATTCATAGTTCCCACAGTGAACTCGCATGACATAAATCAAAGCATTTCTCATACAAAATACTACG
>JAOCPT020574242.1:0-10670 GCA_026546935.2 Palythoa grandiflora | reverse complement strand
GTATGCAGAGAAGATGACGTTTTGAAGGTAATATCCATTCATGAAATCCTAGACTTGCTACAAGGTGGCTTTTTCCGTGGACGAAAAAAATACTAAACCGTTCGTAACGTGAAAATTGAAACTTTTCGTTAATTATCATTTGAAATCCTATGGAGAAAAACAATAGATCTAGTGGACAGGTTTGGGAAACCTTTTAACGACAAAAGAAATAATACAATCCACCGCATTTTATTCATGAAGTACGGTTTAATTCTAAAGATAACTCATAGTTATGATAGTTTATGCGCGCCCATTTTATTTATGAGTTTAGAATACGAAAGAAAAAATTTATTCATGAAAAATGACGTCATCCTAAGATAATTTATACTAGTACAGTAACGGGCCTCCTGTGGCATGCCCGAGATTAAAAATGGCCTTTCTCAATCATAAATGCAGTTCATACATTCACAATTCGCACAGTCGTAAACATGTGTTAACAATTTCAAAAAATGTCAGCGTCGGCGGTATTCCATAATAGCTAGTATCTGTATGGCTCAGACGTCTTATCGAAATTTTTACTCTTCTATAAGTGATTTTCCAAGATTCTGGATCATTCCAAGTCAGATAATATGTTTTTTCCGGTCGGAAAAAAAATTGATAAATCTAGAATGGTCCATCCATGTGCACGCAGCCAAATGCTTGCATGCTGCGCCCAGCTAAGCCGTCTGCTCGTATAAAAGACTGGGAACTATTGTTTACACAGTTTATTCGCGGGCTCAGTGCAGTGACAATCGACTGAAACCAGCTACAGAGAAGCAATGTTAATACAACATGTAAACTCCTGTAGTCTTTGCCTTCTTTTATAGCGGCCCAATAGAAGCAGATATATTCAGTGAATGACGATTCTAAACAATGGAAGTAAACCAAATATGTAGTGCTTTAGAAAAGTTGAAACTTGAGGCAGAACAGAGCGGAAACGTAGACAGCCGAATTGCTGAAAGTGTCACAGACAGTTTCTATGAAATTGAAGGTACGAGCGTGCAGAACCAGTGATGTCTTGCATGTTGTTGTTATCTGGTAAAATTGTTTACTCCTCTTCATTCAAATTTATATTTTCATCACTTATAGGCTTGAAAAGCTGTAACAAGCTCGGTTTTTAGCGGAAATGTTTTACTAGTTTTGTCTTAAAAGATCCTTACGGGAAACCAATTACCTGAGTGTATGGATATATAAAAACTAAAGAATTTCTTAGAATTGTTAGTGACCACGTCATTAAAAAATTCAGTCTCGTAGACACAATTTAGATGTTAACTTCACATATACTCTATAACTTTTTAATACCCTAAAATAATGCTCTCGCATTACATTGTAAGTTAAATAATCGCATTATTCAGTCTACCGACCATCTGTCGAGAAAGTTAATTACTACAGTGTCGAAACAGACTTATAGTTATAAAACTGACAAAGTAATATAAATAGGTGTGCTTTTTCCATGAAAAAAATTGTGCAGAGAAATTTGAAACATGCCTGTAGGATACAGACTGTTTTCTAATCATTGTAATAGATAGGTTGAGAACATAATTAATGCGATAGAGCACTGTCTAATTAAGATAAGAATTAAAAGATAATTAATGAAAAGGTTTTGTTTTTCAGCTTTTTAATTAAAAGCAAGAAAAGAATTCCACATACTAGATCCATATACTGTATATTTTTTTTTAAATAACAATTGTTGCTTTCCATTGCATAACTGGTGGTTATTTAAGGTAATGATAACACTTTTAATCATGTTTTACTTCAAAACATGCAAGCTAGGTTTTGTCAAATTCAGCGTCAACTGAATGACATGAAAACAACAGCTGAGGTCACTTTGGGTTAATGCTCATTTTGAACTGAGCACTGCATGGTATTACCACACACCTGGATACATATAATTATCTAGAATCATCCAACATTTTATTAATTGTTTGTCTTGATGGCTTTTGACCTTTGCAGGATATTTGGAATCTTTCCATAACCCTTTGAAGTTTTTAATCATATTTCATTTCATAACAGTGTTCTACACCAAAGGTCCAAAACAAAGGGGCACTACAGTACTTTTGTTTTTCTCAGTTCCCTGTAGTATTCCTGCAGTTCCTTTCTGATTTTTTGAGTCTTGACTTCTTTTAGAGCTTCTGATCAACTAATAATTATTAATTATAAAATTTTAATAAACTGCCGCAAATTTTGAGGTTTTTCTGGGCAATTTTCAACCTAAACTACTGACTCACATTTGAATAATTCAATCTTGTTCTCAAAAACAACAAGGATGCTAAAAATATTACTTTCGTAATTGGGTTTACACATGATAAAAACTCTATATGAATATAAAAATTACTGTTTCTCTAGTTAAAAAGTTAAAAGTTTAAAATAAATCTAAAAATGTCCCAACGTTTGGGATATATTGCTCTCAAGCTGTACAAGACCATTGGTAGCATGTTCCCCAAGCCAAAAAACCCAGTTTCTACCCAAGATATACGAGGGGTCATCTATGAAATTTCCTGCAATGAATGCTCATCGAGTCCAAGCGAAAATTTAAAACCAGAATTAAAGAACACAAAAAAACCGTGGCACAGTTAGAGGCTCAAAAATCTGCCCTCGTGGAACACCACAAAGTGTCTGGTCATGACACATTGCATGGGAGGAAGCTAGAATTCTTGGCACTTGTGAGAATTTGCGGAAATGGCACTTTCTTGAAGCCAGGCAAATTAATAAAACAAACAATGCCATTAATCGTGACGATAGATTAAAATTCCCCAGGGAATATTATGTAAGTATTGTACTTAAAGACAAAAAACAAAATGCAAATTTTAACTAAATTTTATGCTAAATAGCCTCGCAAAAGTCATTTCTTATCACTTCCCCTGAAGAAGGATAGCGATATATCCAAAACGTTGGGACATTTTTAGATTTATTTTTAACTTTTAACTTTTTAACTGGAGAAACAGTAATTTTTATATTTTTATATTTTTAACTTTTAACTTTTTAACTGGAGAAACAGTAATTTTTATATTTATATAGAGTTTTTATCAAACAACAAGGATGAACCAAATTCTAAATCAGATTTAGTCATATGACTTTGTTATCATTGTTCTTTACTCAACGTATTTGTAGCGCAGAAGTTTTGATCAATAATATACACACTAATTGGGTTCCCTTTGTTTTTCTAGTCTCTGCTAAGCTAGAACACTAGTGTGTATAAAGGTGGATGGGTGAATAGTCCATGGGTAGCAGAAATGAAATATTAAGCTCAATTAATGCTTACAGCTATTAAACTTAAAGGAGTAAAAAAAATGGGCACTCGTACACCTTGCTGACTCTGTTTAATATGTAATGTTTTTCATTAAAGGTCACCTGTCAAGACTATAGCCACTATACAGTATATGGTTATTATGGGAGGCCAACACTCCAATTCCTGTAAACTTTCTTCCTGATCGGAATGTTGTAAATTTTGTAGTTAAGAATGTGAATAGTAAATTGTTTTTGTTATTTTGAATGCTGTTTGTTACCTTATTTTTAAAAAAAACAAACAAATTCTTTCTTTTAAATATAAATGTGTAAATATTTACCAAAAGTGGGCAATAAATATTAATAGTGTTGTTAAAACATTTTGTTGCTTGATAAAATTTCACAACTTTTAAATAATTTATAAATAGAGATTTTACTCTACTTACAGTATTTAATCGAGTAAGGGACCACTCCCAACAAGTAATAAATCTGGTCAAAGTTTATGGGTGGTTACTTACTCAAGCATGGGCACTTACTTGGCAAAATTTCCACAATAATAGCTCTCCAAAATATAATACTGATCTGAAATATGTGACACAAATTATTCAAAATTACAATAGCTCTCCAAAACTGAATTGCAAATGAAAAAATACATGAATCACTCAGTCTTTCATAATCACATAATTAATTTCTATTAAACAACGTGTAACACAATCCACCAAATAGTCAAGTTTCAAGCACCATAATTCTAGGTCACATTGCTTTCAGAAATGAAGTTTTATCCTTTTGCAACAATTTTCAAGTCTTTTTCACCTTGACCATGCTTGAATTTTGCATATTTTACAGAGAAAACAACTTTCCTCAAATCAATTGCTCACACTTTCTGAAAAACCTTGAGCCCACAGTTTTCTGTACTGAGGTAGTTCAACTGCTTGAACTCAGACTTCCCAGGCCAAGTGTGACAATGACCGCCATTTTTCGATCTTATGCAAACTTGTTTTTGCTATCTCCAAAGTGTTATTTTGGTTTTCCATGTTTTCAAAAGGTTTTAGTTATCTAGAATGCAGAATGATGAAGTATTCTATAGTATTCTATAAAGGAATATACAGCAAACTCTTAAAAAAGTTCAGGATTTGGCCCAGGATTTTCACAGCATTATTTTAATTCGAAACACCCCTACTCTGTGCGAGAAATTTTGTCTGAAAAGGGGGGTGGGCACTTACTCAGTCAAATACAGTAGTACGTATACAGTACAAAATATGTTCATTCACGACCTTTAAAGATGAACAATTGTTTTTGTTGTTTTTTAGATAACTTTGATAGATCGTCAACAGAAACAATAACTGCTGCTCTTTCTTCCATACTTAAAAGTGCAAACTGTGAAAATAAAGCCATTGTGTTAGAACTTATTGCAGATGGCTCAAAAAAAGGTATGTATAGTAATACTATAAGTAAGATCACATGTATACCTATGGTAAGTTGCAGACACAAACTGAACCTGAGTGTTGGCAGCCATGGACTGCTAGCTGTTTCGACCTGATCATTGGCACACAGGTGCTGAACTTGTGAGTTTATCTAGCTAAGCCGTATCCCACAAGCATTACGCTTACACTTTACTCACTTTATTTAACCCTTTCAGCCCAGAGCAATTTATCAACACGTAACATCTCCTAATATAACTCATAACAAAACAATATAACTGGTAATGAGAAATAAGAAATTGATCAAGTGGAATAAACAATAGAAGTTGAAAAGATAAATAATTTTTCTCCCAAACTGCTTATACAGAAATTATGGAGCTCAGATGGGAGAATTTACCAGCATGTCATTTGTTGTACTTGGGGTTTAAAGGGTTAAGTGTAGATATAAGGGGTAGCACTCGCTACCCATGTGGCCATAGTGCCCAATGCAATATAGTGGCTGCAACTTACTGTACCATTGACTGGATGCATGTGCTTAACTTGTGAGTTTATACATTAAATAGCTGCAATGGAATTAATGCATGTTTGTTTTATCTTGTAGAGTCCTTGCGAAAAAGCTTTGTTGATGATGGCCTTGTTTCAGCTGCTGTGCCATTTCTTGACAGTAATGATACAAAGATCAATTTACAAGCTCTGAGAGCTGTGGGCAACATGAGTTATGAAAATGGTAGAGTAACATAAAATTATTTGTGTTTCTGTCATGACTGTACAAAAATTGCTGGCTAATTTTTATGCATTCAGTAGTAGATACTGGCAGTATTTTATTAATGCCAAGGTTCTCCTTGATTGAAATTGGCATCAGAATCCTTTTGATTAAAATAGCACTCAGTTTTATTTCCTTCAAATATTTTCTATAGTCCTTTTGCAGCTGGAGGTTACATGAATAAATACAATCATCCAAAAAAATTGGTATATTCCCAGAGCAGGAATTGAACCCCTGTCTGTCCATTTTCTAGTCAAGAGAGCTAACCACTATACCATCAGGGATACCATGCTAGCAACATAGTGGTTTCATGATTAGTTGAGTTGGTTAGATATAGTGTGTGAGGATTTCTGGGTCCAATTGTATTCATTTGAGTGAAATGCAAGTGTATGTGCAGCCATTACTACCATAGCATTACACACATCATTATAACGTTTGGATCAACTGGATACAGAAAAACAGCAGGACTCAGCCCAAGGTCACACAATTCAAAATATGCCATACTACAGGAAGGGATAAGAATGTGCTCAACTCTAAGACAAAACACAATTAATACGAAAAGTGTGATTTTTCAACATATATGTTTTACTCTACAGTTGAGTGTAGATATTATCACAGGTTTTTGCTCTCCATCATGTTGGGTTTTACACCATATATATGTGGCCAGCTCTTGCTGCAAAAGGCCTATTTTTTTTCTCTATAACCAGCATACACCAATTAATATAAATTCTTCCCTTTCTAAAGGGTTGGAAACTAACTTTTGCCATTGGCGAGTGAGTGCATGTTAATTTCTAGCCATGTTTTGTAGCTACAGGACCATCAGTTATCATCAGACTTCATTACATTCAGAAAAGTTGTTATAAAATTTTGGTATACTATTTTCTACATATTTAATAAACAGTTTCTGACAATACATTCCCTTTATCTTATAACTATTTTGAGTATTAAATTCTTGGAGATGATAATTCTCAGGGTTTTAATTTCAAAAATTAATATTTATATGAAACTTAAAGTGTATATAAATTATTGGAAAAACAAAAAATTTTCAGTTGGAAAGGCTTTTGAAAGTGAAGAAAAATATTGTTTACTTTTATCGAAATAGCTTGTTTGGTTCCGAGATATTAACGTTTTTAAAATATGCAAATTAGGAAAGCTGTGACATCAAAACCAGAAATTTTTCCGATATATACATTTTAAATTACAGTGAATGAGTTAACTGGCTATCTAGATGCTCCCCTTGTAATTTTTATTACCTATTCTACAGATGCAGCAAGAAAAGAGCTCCTAGAATCCAAAGGAATTGAGAAAGTCATTAAAAAATTGGAAAGCTTACAAAAAGAATTTGATCCTAAAACAGACAATAAGATTGAGATGACAGCTTGTGGAGCTTTGTTAAATGCTTCAACTGATTGTGGTAAGAAAAAAAAATTCAGCTTACACCTTTTAAGATATAAATAAAAATAAACATAATTCATAGCCTTAGAACAAACAGCATTGGCTGTTTTTTTTTGGAAAAGAAACGTTAGTTTGTAATCTCTTGTGAGAAAAGTTCAGCTGCATTAATATTAATAATTATTAAATTTTCGACCTCGAATATTACGTCTCTCGCGTTCTGATTGGTTCACTCAATTTCGGTTTATCAGCTCATATACCAAATGACCTTATATGGAAAGTATGGCCAAGCTGAAAAATTTGTGAGGGAGGCGAAGCTGAGAATTTTCAAGTATCGAAGGTTTCAGAAAGTTCATTAAATTTAATAAAACAATTATTGCATTTGCGCTTGTTGGATATGAGATGATTTATAGCCAACTCGACGCTTCACACCTCGTTGGCTATTTACCATCTCATATCCAACGTGCGCTCCTGGAATAATTGTTAAATAATCTATATTGTTAAGCTCATCAAACACATTCAATAGAAACATCAATTTTTGATTCAGATATGATATGTTTTCAGTTCTCTCTCTTATCTATTGGATAAAAGGTGAAAATTGCCAACTCAGCACTTTGTGCCTCATTGGGTATCTATCACCTTATATTTATCGTGCATTTGTTGAATAATTGTTAATTATTTCTTACATAACTGTAACTCTAGCCACTGCTCGTGAATGTCTGAGGCATTCGACATAAACAGTGTGTAATGTTCAGTGTTTACACTTACAACATACTCAAGCTGTTTTTGTCTTAAATTGATACATAGTACAGTGTTTTAGAGTCTATTTTTATTAGTCTTTTTACTTATTATTGTTACTTCTCTTAATTGCATTGTTACTGAAAAGTCCCCATGGGGAGTTGTCAATAAAGTATTTTATTGTATTGTAAGCTGCCATGTCCAGAACTCCTGCGTCAACTCAGTACTTTTATGTTCTGAGGTCACATCTAGTTTTTTCGTGTAAGACTAGTCATTGCACAGTGACATGAAACAAGGCTGTGTGTAGGCTCCAACACTCTTTAACATCATCTCTGCCCTCCTAAAAGCCTTTCAGGTGAGCTGATGAAAGCATCTTATTGCGTACGCAATCTGATAGGAAAATCTTCAACCCTTCATATCTTCGAGCAAAGGCCAAAGTTCACAAAGTAATACGATAGGACTTTCTCTTCACTGATGATGCTGCCCTCATTGCACACAGTGAAAAAAGGCTTCAGATCCTCCTTGACTGGTTCTCAAATGCATTCTAGGACTTCACCCCCAGCATTAGCCTGAGAAAACAATGTCCTGTGCCAAGGTTCTGTGGCTATGCTAGCTCTAATCATCAAGGATGACACACTGAATGTGTTCATGCACTTTTACCTATCTTTGCTCTGCCACCTGTAAAAAGCCTCAAGGTATTCAGCTTGGAAAGAATCGGAAAGGTTGCAACCAATATGGCCTTGTTCTCCTCTCAAGTCAGGAAGAACAAGAAACTCACCAACCAGGCTAAAATTGTGCTCTATCGTGGATGCATCGTGTGCACCTTACTTTATGATTGCAAGTCCTAGAGTACAGTACCTATGTTGGGCAGGAGAAGTACTTACACACCTTCCATAAGAGATGCCTTGCCACATCCTGTCCACCTCATGGAGGGATAAAGTCTCCAACAGTGCCATACTAGAAAGAGCTGCTCTCCTCTCAAAGTTTATTCTACTCAGAAATGGTAAGCTGAGATGGCTGGGCTATGTGTCTGTGGAATGGAAGATGATTGTATCCCTAAGGATCTGTTTTTTAGGGAACTAGAACTTGGGTTCAGGCCTATTGGCAGATTTAAGCTACGCTTCAGGGATGTCTGCAAGAGAGATATGCTGGCCATTGGCCATGGTCTGCCCCACGACAACTAGGAACCTCTTTTTGTAGATCAAAGCAAATGGGAGACCATAAGTTATCTAACCAGGCCCTTTGATCAAGGGAGACAAAGCTGAATGCTGAAGCCAATGCAAAGAGAGTGAAGAGAAAGCTACTGCAAGGGCAACAGCATCAGTACAAGTACCATCAGGCCATATCTGTGGGGTCTGCGCTACAGACTTTTAGTTCAACGACTGTTTATACAAATTCCCCCATGCTACAAAACGAACAATGAACAAACACTATCCAAACAGAAAGGCATTAAAATTTCTTTTAAAAAGCTTTTAAGAAACCTTTTGTAAGAAAACTCGAACAACTTTAATTTGTGTTTGTGCAAGCGAGGTTTTGTTCCAAAATCTAATCTTTATTCAAGTAAGTTACTATAATTATTATGAACTAAATGTATTTCCTGAATTCTTGTGGTTGGTATGGGTTAGCATAACGTAACATTAGCATATTGTCACACTGTTCCTAGAATTGTATTTTGTGTACATCTTATTAGAGGTTTGTGAAATTTTCAGAGACTGTTGCCATGGTTGCTGTATCCCTGAATGCTATTCCCTTACTGCTGAACTTTGCACAGCTTAGCGTCAGATCCAACCCAGAGTTAACCAAGATGGCATTGGCTGCAGTTCAGCCACTCACACTTTCAGGTACATCTTGCATTGGAAACTGTTGTTACCATAATTATGTATTAAATTATTCATTTTTGTACCAGTTCAGAAATGTTTTAGTCGTTAAGAAATATTGTACCAGTGCAAGTACAATTGTACCAGTTCAAGTAATATTGTACCAGTTCAAATAATATTGTACCAGTTCAAGTAATATTGTACCAGTTCAAGTAATATTGTACCAGTTTACAAACAAATTGTACCAGTTCAAGTAATATTGTACCAGTTTACAAACAAATTGTACCAGAGGTCAAAATTGAACTACAGCAGGGAAATCTCTGCAGGGCAGGGATTGTCAGACTCACAGATATTGTCGTCAGTATCGTCTTGGGAAGAAATCTGCGTTTGGTACCCGGACTGTTCATAGTACAGTGAAAGCACAATGCTTGTGGGATGTGGCTTTGAAAGATAAGCTAACAAGCTCAGCATGCGCATGCCAATTTATTCAAGGGTAGATATAAATGGTAATGCCTGCTACCCACATGGCCTTAGTGCCCATTATAGTGGCTGCAAATTACCTGTGAGTTCATCTTTCATTTTACTTTATGTTCTTGTAAGGAACCTGAGCCTGTTTGTTGGGCGTGCTGTGCAGACGAGACCTAATAAGGCCGAAACAGCTGTCTATTGCTGCTAATATTTAGGCTCTTTTTATCCAAGGGTAGATATAAAGGGGAATGCCCGCTACCCATGTGGCCATAGTGCCCAGTATAACACACAGACTCACTTTATTTGAGGGTAGATCTAAAGGGGAATGCCCGCTACCCATGTAGCCATAGTGCCCAGTATAACACACAGACTCACTTTATTCAAGGTTAGATATAAGGGGGAATGCCAGCTACCCATGTGGCCGTAGTGCCCAGTATAACACACAGACTCACTTTATTTGAGGGTAGATATAAGGGGGAATGCCCGCTACCCATGTGGCCATAGTGCCCAGTATAACACACAGACTCACTTTATTCAAGGGTAGATATAAGGGGGAATGCCCGCTACCCATATGGCCATAGTGCCCAGTATAACACACAGACTCACTTTATTCAAGGGTAGATATAAGGGGGAATGCCCGCTACCCATGTGGCCATAGTGCCCAGTATAACACACAGACTCACTTTATTTGAGGGTAGATATAAAGGGGAATGCCCGCTACCCATGTGGCCATAGTGCCCAGTATAACACGCAGACTCACTTTATATGAGGGTAGATCTACAGTAAAGGGGAATGCCCACTACCCATGTGGCCATAGTGCCCAGTATA
>JAOCPT020574165.1:0-10670 GCA_026546935.2 Palythoa grandiflora | reverse complement strand
GATCAGTCTACATGTTGGGTTGTTTTTGAAGTTTTCTTTGTGATCCTTGAGTGTAATAAAGGCTTGCTTTTATACCATAATTTTAACTTTAAAATTATATACAAAATTTTATAATTATAAAATTATGAAATTAATCAAGTACATGATCAGGTGGTAATTCTATATCCTCTGGTACAACCTGTAATTCTTCTCTGACAAATGCACGTCTTGGTCCATCCACAAAAATAATACAAAACTGGTTGATTATGGGAAACAATACTACGAGATAAATCATAAATTTTTAAACTCCAAATAGGATCTGTCGCTCATCTTTTATCATCACCTTCATCTTCACCAGGAGCATATAAATATCTGACCTCCAGGTGGAAGTTTCACTTCATCAAATCCAACTGGCCGTTTATAAGTGACAGATGGAACATCAACTTTTTTTAATTGCATCGCATTTTTAGGTTCTTTACCAGGTGATGTGTGTTAGTTTACTATTGACTGCTTTTAAAACGAGTGGTAACCTTTGAACCCAAACTCGTGATCGATCCTTTGTAATCATTGATGACTAAATAATTTTTCAGATAAAGTTTGCTCTTTCAACGATTGATTGTGCTCGATGATTTTCATCTTCACTTCGTTCAATGGTAACGTTATGTTTTTTTCATTAAATTTGTCACATCTCCTTCAAATTCTGTTCCAGGATCAACCATTAATGTTTGTGGAAACTTTAACTTTCGTGAATAAATTCTTTTAAAACCTCTAACCACTTCACTTGAATCTTTACTTGTGAGTGCTTCAGCATCAACATATCTAGAAGCGATATCCACCACCATCAATGCATATCTTTCGTCTTAGAGTATCATGAGTTATATACAACATGGTTCCCACTACTCCTGGAATTCCTAGAAAACTCCTAGAATTTTGAAATTTTTTTCCAGGGCCCTGGAAAACTCCTGGAAAAACAGATAATTTTCCTGTACTCCTGGAAAACTCCTGGAATTTGTGGAAAAATTTCCAACAGTTTTATAAACAAGCCAATACCTGCAGAAGCATCTGACGCACGATTGTACCTTTTGCATTTTGTTAGTGTAGACTCGATTAAAGGAATTTTTTTCTGGGGATTGTGGTCATTTTGGTCCCGTTTTGCTTTAACTGGAAAGCTGAAGAACCGCACAATTGTTTTTGGTGGCGTGGTTGGGTCCTGGAAAAATATATTTTCTACTCTGGAAAACTCCAAGAAAACTCCTGGAATTTTCTTATCGTTAGTCAGTGAGAACCATGAAAAACATCGATAATTTGGCCGCCATGTTGGACGAGTTCGAAAGGAAAGACTGGGGAGAGATAAATATCTGGAAAGGCGGCCAAATTTCGATTTTTTTTGTGTTCATCATAAGACCGCTTGGTACTCAGGCTATCAACTTTGTGCAATGTGATCAGCCAAGAAAGTTATGAAAAGAAGAAAATTGGAAGCGTTTTGTATTCATACTAGTTGCGTTGGTTTTCGCCGGTTGCAGTAATTTGTGAAAACAATCCGTGATACAGGGTTCTTACGGGTCCTTGAAGTCCTGGAATCAAAATCCAGGCGTGGAAAACGTAGAAAATTGACATCAGCCCTGGAAGGTCCTTGAAAATTAGTTTATTTCTAATGCAGTTTTTCATAAATAACCCACTCCTAATATATTTCATGTTAGGGCCACAAATCTGGGCACAGATTCATGTGAAAAGATCGCAAAAAGTTGTTCTCATCGCTTCTTGCTAGTCTGCATCCATCCGTGTTTTCGTTCATTGAGAGACTGGCCCCAGCCATCCAATGTTCTTTTTTAGTTTTTGAGGACCAAAAGTACTATCACCCTGGTTATAGTGTCCATTCTCATTACTTAAATTAACAGATTCCGTTTGGCGTTGGACTATTTTTTAATCGTGCCCAGATGACGTCAAAATTTAGTAAAAACAAACAGGGCTGGCAGAAGCTCTGGAGCGGCCGTCTTGTGCTAGACTTTGTTTTCATTGCAGTTTTATTAGTGTTAGTCAATTTTTTTGGCCCCAAAAGCGAGGCAACCCTGGCCGCTCCAGACACACTTTCTCAGCCGTCCCTGATAAAAACGTACACCCGTGGATGAGGTCGACTGTTGTGTTTTTTTTTTTATCTTTTCACCACATTTTTAATCGTCAGCGAAAAACTGTGAAAACCAGGGCCAAGCGGAATCTTATAATTTATTTAATCTTTGAATGGTGTTTGTCATGTACACTGCTGTGTTTTTGCCGTCACTTAGAAATCGGTTGTTTTTGATGTGAAGTTGTAAATACCCTGTTTAGTTTCAAGTCTGCTTCGTCGCAGGTCAGAAATTATGTCACCAAATTCATTGTTTTCTACTTAACTTTAAAAGCTAAAAAGTCTTGATAGAACTAAGTGAAAAGCTGTTAGAAATAGAAGATTGTTCGATTCTCCAACGTCATCCGTTGTCTATTTTGAATTATATAATAACCCAAGTTATTCTCCCATTTAATTGGCTCTCGCCTATAATCTATTAGAGAACAGAAGCACGATTGGCGTCATCATTACAAAGTTCTTAATTTTTTATTATATCAAACAAATACATTCCATGTTTTTGTGCGTCTTTTCAGTAATAGATTCGTCAGAGATGACGTCAAACTGTGGTAAGAATATCAGTGACACACTCGGATATCGCTTCGTGTGCCACTTTTTTGTTCTTACCACAATTTGACGTCATCTGCGATCTATTACTGAACAGACGCACGGCAACATGGAATCTGTTTGTTAATCACACCACAGGTCTTGTCCAATCAGAGCACGCGCTGGCATTCTGAAACTCCATGCACGGGAAAAATTTACTTACAAAAACTGTTCACTGCGCATGCCTGTCACTGCGCCGCAATGTGTCCAATCTCCTTCCAAGAGTCTGTATTTCTTTTAGTCAGCGCCATTTCTAAGCGCTGGCCAAAAGGAACGCGGGCTCTAGAAACGAGATTACGACTGGAAGGCGTCGAGCATGCTGGCGTCCAGAACTTGACATTGAATTTCAGCGTCTCAGGGAAACGTGAACATAGTATAGTGCTCGAGTTTGACTTCGATTTTTAATTAGAGGATCTAATTAGTTTGTTTAACATGAAGGCGAAGGTTTTGAAAATTGTAGTTACAGGGTTCACGCGGGTCCTTAAAAAGTCATTTCTTATTTCATCTTAAGTCGAGAAGCGGCCAGGTTTTCGAAAGAAGGCGGCAAGTCGCAGAAATCAAAAGTCGGGAAGAAGGGAGCGCGCACACACATCCGGGACCTGCGGTAAATAACTTTTACATTTCACTCGGAGAAATATGAAAAATACAGGCATACATATAATAAACTGTGATGACAAGTTGACAAAAGGCCCGGGCAAACGGACGCATTAAGTCCCAACATTGTTGGCGATCGTCTAAAGAAGCGATGCATTCTGGTACCGTAAAAATTCCAATGCGCGTGGGAAGACGCGTGCATAAGGCCAACATGTTGCGGCTATGCTTCACGCCGGTAACAGAACAATAGAAATGTTGGGACTTGTCGCGGCAAACGTTTGACTGGTTTCAAACTATACGCAACAACATCCAACAAGTCGTAATAAATGCCAACGTACCATGCAAACGGACGCAATATGTTGGGCCGAACAATGTTGCGTTCGTTTGGATGGGGCTCAAGGAGGCATTATGAATAAACGCCACTTTTTGACAACTTTTAGCGTTACTTTTGATGATATCACCGTGTCTACTTTGAAATTTTGAAAAACCTCAATTATATTAACAGACTGAATGCGAAGGAAGCATCTTGAATATTTTCAGATCTTTCGGATTAGATTTAGGTGTTAAGTTTTAGGGGGGTGGGGGGGGGAGATTGGTAGTTTTAAAGAGAAATTTGAGTTTTGGGATTTCAAGAGAAGTTAAAAAAATTAATTTGAAGTTATTATTTGATAGAAAATTGCCAATCTGAGCCCAAACCAAAGCTGCACTTGTCCATGGTCAGGAGGGACGGTTTGGTGCTTGTCCTAAAAACTTTCCCACTTCAAATCTCCTCAACTCTTTCACTATCCACCAAAATTTTAACCGTAGTGCCCCCTTAAGACCAAGGCTGTGTCAAAACCCACTCCCTCGGGATAGCTTCTTGTGAAAGGCTGTGGTCACTGTTGAACCCCCGTGTCAGGCCTTGCACTTTTTTTCTCGTCATTTGTTAACACTTGATTGAATGCGTGTTAACAAATGACGAGCTGTTATTTGAGTTAACAGATCTATCACGATTTGTTTGCCCAGCATGCTCCAAGCGAAATGGTGTCCTTTATACCCGGCGGGTTTGAAGTTTTGAACTTGCCTCAGGTGAAGGAGTTTGTCTGAGGGTGTGTTTACATGGCTTACTCGACTTTCAGTTCATTATTCGTTTACATGGTGGAATCGAAAACAGCGAATCTGAATTGCTTCAGGTCAGTTCGTACATTTCTGACCAGTAAATGGTCGCCACCTTGGATTTGAACCTCAATGTGTGCATGCGCTAGGCAGCGCCCTGCTGGCCAAACGACCAAAGGCACTGGGGACGAGATTGGTCTTACTGCGGACTGAAAGTTCTTCGATCTCCGTTTACATGACAACGGTATAGAATCTCGCAATGGAATGAGAGTTTCGATCCGGAACAAGAACCCTGTGCGATGACTTCGCTTTCGTTCCGGAGTCATGTAAACACTGTGCTCTCAAATGCAGAGCTGCGAGAGGGGGAATGAAGAAATCTGAGCGAGTTCATTCTGAACCTAAACTCGTTCCGGTTTCATGTAAACACAACTTTAAATCAAAGGTCACACTGAAAGTATACTCGAGGCAGACGGTACCTATGGCAATAATGAAAGTATACTTTTGCTGAGCCAAGTATAACCACGGCCTTATACCTTTTTCATGCTAGGAGTTTTATTATCTTCTTTTCCGCCAAAGTTAACTCAGCTTTCCATCCTCCCAAGGTCGGTAAAATGAGTACCAGCTTGCTTCTGCTGGGGGCTAACCTGCGATGAATTAGTGTCTGTGACTACAGAAACCGGAGATAAGCACCGGCTTCAATGGGCCACTATAGGCTCGTAAAAGGATTTAGCTTAGCTAGCTAGTGAGTTTTATTATCCACTCTTGCGAAGAAAGGTTATTGTTCTGTATTGCCCGACCAATATAAAACACTATTAATATATTACAATAAAATATTTCTTTTAAAACAAATTAAGTTGTTTTCCAAGCGTATTTTAGTACTATTTCAATTCGCCATGCAGTTTTCAAACCACTACCTTTCTTTGCTCAATCATTTCAACTTGTTTGCGTTCAATTATTGTACGCGCTGTCAACTTCAAAATAAGTTTTCTAATGTTTTAATTACTTAGCTCAAGGCTCATTTGATTCAAATGTTTCGGCCCTGTTGAGAGTTCTATATTCATAATGAGGTTCTTTCGAAGGGCCGTGGAAATTGTTTACTATTATGTAAGAAAAGAGAACGATTAAACTCATTTCCCCAAAGACAAAAAAAGTCGTGCTTGTTCCAAGTTTGTGAACCATAACGCCACCCATTAGTCCGCCGGTTGCATAACCTAAACCAGTATAGAAGCCATTTACGAGCCCTTGTAGTGTTGTGGCAATTCCTGGCGTGGCTCCTACATGCGACACAAATGAGGACCATACCGCAGCACCTGTGATACCTTGGATAAATTCAATTGGTAGGAATAACCATGGCGTATTGCAGTAGGAATAATAGAAAAAACGTAACGAATAGCACAAAAGCCCCAGATAAATCACCTTAAAATGTCCCAGGTTGCAAAGAAACTTGTCAGAAAAGGTATAAAACAAAACCTCCGCCATGTAATTGGCGAGTGTTATTGAGCTAAAAAGTATCTGCTCCCCGCCAAGCTCTCGCAAATGCCAAAAGAGAAATGTTTGTATAAATCCGTACGAAGTTCCGCAGAAGAAAACGACAAAAATAAAGAAAGCGTAGTTAAATTGTTTTAAAATCTTCAGCCCATCCAAGAAGCTAGGTCTGCATTCGCTTCGCTCTGATTTACGGTATTTAAATCGAGTTGCCACGACCAAAGCACATGTCATGAGCAGTGCAAACACATAGAAACAGGGAACATAGTAAATATCCATTTGGTGACTGCACGGGTTGAAATGTTTAGTATTGCTTAATGATGCTCCTACTACAAATGCGGTAACTCCATATCCCACGGAGCCCCAAAGAGCTTGTTTGCCATACTCGTGCGTGTCCTTGCCCAGTAACTGAAGAGTTGCCGTGTCGGCTAGACAGGTTGTTGGAGAAGAAAACGTTATACCCACCATTGTTATACAGAGAATCAACAAGAACAGCTTTGACCTATCCGAAACATGGTGCTCGGAGTTTGAACTGAGTTTAAAGTTTGGAAACTGGTCGCCTGCCTCTACAAGAATTGAAGATGTTTTAGGTTCATATGTCTTGTAAAACAAAGCCCAGGGTAAGTATCTGTCATAGCTATAAAACGCCTCATGGTGACGATGAATTGCGTCAAAGGTCTCTTTCCGTCGATCTTTGTGTGAAAGATGTTTTTCCTTGTCCGTAGATCGCGTAAAACGTCCAAGAGTCGAATTTTGATACAGAGTTATTGCATTAAATCTGTAGCAAGCTACTGGTTTTTCTGTCGTTGGTACAAGACCGATAGAAAACACGGCTATGACCCAGGACGCCAAGCCAATCAAAAGCACCAATTTGCTTTTGTTGAATTTATCAGCCAAAGCCCCCCAAATCGGCGTAAAAAGAAACTGCATAAGTGACCTTGTAGCTACAATTATGCCCAGTTGTTTTGGAGATAAAAATATTTGTTTGAAATATAGAGCCAAGTACGGCCATAACGATCCGAAGGCCGAAAAATAAAACAGGTAAAAAAATTTGGACACCAGTCGCTGTCGATTAACCCGCCCAAAACAACCACTTTGTGCTTTTTGTTTATCCTCAGTTTCGGAAGCTAAGCTTGGAGCGTCCGCTTCTTGACTCTGTTCGGGATCTGAAACCATGTTTTTTCACTTAGGAGGAAGGCATGAATTGACAGAAAAGACATTCTTCGTTCAGTGTTCTCGCTGCAGACTGAGAACTAAAAGGAAATGATGTCATTCAACCGCGACACTCTGACAGGTAGTTCATTTATGGGGTATTTCCTTAAAAGGAAATGGTTTTACTAATCTCGGGAGGAGAGATCGAAAGTCAAAAGTTCGTCAACTACACGCGTTTTTTATAAGAAGAACTTTATAAGAACAACAAGGCTCAATTTTGCCAAAATTTAGGAACAATTTAAGAACAAGCTAAGGCTGAAGCTTGATAACTACCATAGTTTTTGTGGTAGAAAATTTACTAAAACTTAGCGATAAAAAATAAAAAGATTGACAGTAAAAACTGCTGAACAAACAATGAAAGTAGTTCGCCTCTAAATTCAACAATACAATACATGTGTGGCGCAAGGCGTTTCATTTCCCAATACATGATTTTATTTAGTTTTTTCTTCAATAAAAACCGCTCACATAAATAAGAACAATTTAAGAACAAACTGAGGCTGAAATCGCCGAAAAATTAAGAACAAATGAGCCTCGGCAAAATTTAGTTGTTCTTATAAAAAAAAGCGTATATAAGGTCAGCGCTAGAGTAAACTAAATTTTTAAGCTGACTCAATATCTGCTATATGCTTTCCGACTGTTTAGTTTTAATTTTAAAACCAAAACTGTGTTACTTTCCAAGTTTTAAACAACGATAATTGTTTTTAAATCTCCCTTGTTCTCCTACAGAAATTGAAAAACAGATTAGACAAACAAAGTCTTATTTAAGACTTTTTACATAAGGTTTTGTTACATTTCTTTTCCACGTCAATTGATACTTAATTTTGGCAAATATAGAATTAGAAATGGCTTTCTTCCACATAGATTATAGAATAGACAATCAATGCAAACAAATACCTTTGCAAAAGCATGATTAATGTATTTTAACTAGCCTGTTATGTTTAGACTTTGTGTTCAGTGTTACAATAAATTTTAACAGTTGAAGACATAACTTTCAATTGGAACCAGACTGTCAAATCACGCATGATTGAACACAATCAAATAACAAGTTTTTAAATTTCTCTTCATCAATTATTACTCTCAATACATTTTATTTCCCTATGGCTTTGGTTTCAGTTTGGAAGCTAATACGACATATTAACAAACTGAGAAAAGGAATTTCTTGTATAATTTGCCTGATTCTAAAGGAATTAAGAATTACTCTTTCGGCCATCACATTTGAATTTTTGTTGCGGTCAAAATACGTTTTTAGTTTTCTTATCTGACCCTAGCTAAGCATTTGGCAGATTCAGCAGCTTTTGACACAAATAGACATGTTCAAGAAACCTTAACAAGTACTCGGCTCTTGTTTAGGAGTTGGAAAAATACTTACGGCAATGCAATGGCCTGCTAAAACCTGGTTTACACCTTGTGAAATGAGACTATGTAAAATAACAAGCATAACCACATGAACATCCCAGTGTGAACAGGCAAAAAAGTAGAACAAACCAAGCACAAGAAAAAGAAACATTTTTCTTTTTCTTGTACCTTGTGCTTATTCCTATTTTGCTTGTTTCACCAGTGTGAACAACCGTAAAACAAGCATAAAAAACAGCAGCGGTAACCGCTCCCGCTCGTCCGCCATTTTCTCAACTCTTCTTTACCAGGGCCCGGTTCCTCAGAATCTGATTAGTGCTAACCCAGGGTTAAGTTTTTAATCCATGTTCCTGTTTCCTAACTTCTATAGCTTGCTTTGAGCTGTGATTTGAGGGTTAACATGTCAGTTTATTTTATTAGTAAATATGAACATTATTTTGCAAGCATCACAAAGTTTTACTTATGAAGACATTATTCTTTGAGTTTTGTCTTAATCCAGGGTTAAGTTAATCGGAGTTTTGAGGAACCGGGCCCTGTTCATTTTGCGCGTGCATGCATATTTTCTGTTCCCTTGCCATCTCACGCTTGCTCCTGTGCTTCTATAGTGAAATGCATTGAAGTGCTGCAAACACGCCCGAGGGAGGAGAAAGTATGTAAAAAAACACTAAAATGTATTTAAGCCACTTGAAATATTTTCAAACCCGTACTTTTTGAAGAAAAATGTAAGGAAAGAAAAAGCAAACTCTAATGCCAGACATTAAAAAGCATACTAATCAACCTCTTTCCCAGGGCTTTTACCTAGAAAGTGCCGAGTGGGGCGGGAAAAGGGAAAAGCCCTGGGAACGAACTTACGCACTAATCACAAAAATATTGATGGCTACCCTTGCAGGTGTGAACTAGGTTTTGAAGCAAGCCGCACACTAGGTGAAAACGCCGCGAAGAACTTGCCGGGTGTGCGGAGTTCATTTTAAAGCGCATTTATGGCTGCGGCAGCAACGCTCAATATTTTAAACATGTTCGATAGTTTTTTTTTTATTGCGCACTTTTTGCACGGAGTTTCCGCCTAATGTGCAGACACTGAACGAACTTAGTGCTAGCGCCAATAATCTCTTGTCTTGACTACGCATGCATAATACGACATAACATTGAATATAGTGTTGTCCATGTATGGAGGTTTTTGTCGATAACAGCGACCAGTGTGCCGTGAACAACCACATGAGCTGAATACGCTTAAATTCTTCGAGACGGCTGTTTCGCTTAGTGGCTGCTTGCTTTAGATGAACAAAAGGGCGTATAAAAAGTTATGCTCTATGTCAATCGTAGGGTAAGTTTATTAACGTAGCAATAATGGCAACTCTACATTAACTATATATGTATAAAAGAATTACTGTTCATCAGCAGGATGCCTAAACTGTGTGCAGTTCCACAACTTGCTCGTCATTACTCTCTTTCATGCTTTGTTATTAGACTGTGTTGTTATTTTTCATGTTTGTTTTGTATTTGAAGACAATAAATTTGCTTAGTATTCGAATGTGTTAGCTGCTAAATTGGTAAAAATTTAATAAATGCTCTGGTCCAACTAAGCGCCCCTCTCGAATAAACGCACCCTCCAAAATCCAGAAATTAAGTGCCCGAAGCGGTTCATTTCGAATAAATACGGTATTACATTAGAAACTTGATGTTTCGGAGGGGTTGGCGGGAGGCATTGTTAGAGGGTGGGCTTATTATCTTATGTTAAACTAAAAAACGTGTACACCAAATTTCATAACGAGTTTATAATTATGCAACTTGTGAATAGGAAAATACGACATGATTAGCCTGAAAAGCCACATTATCTGCTAGAATATGAAGTGGAGACATGAAGTGGAGACATGAAGCATCAAAGCTGAATGCTCAGGAACTTTCATGTGTAATAGTAACTCAATGTTTCTTCGCTTCCCAGGTTGTGGTTGGGCGGCGTTAGACTTACCACAAGTTATCAGTATAACTGGTTGACGCACAAGTCACTCGAAGGTAAACTTCGTTTACGTTTTCTTACGTACAGTCAACGTATTTTGTAACGCGAAGCATGAGCGGCTTCATAATCAAGTGTTTATTGAACATTCGACGGTGGCGTGGTTGGCGCAGTGGTAAGATCTCTGCCTTCTAACCACAAGGTCCCGGGTTCAAACTCCGGCTCAGCCGAGTGTTGAACATTTGTGTGACCTTCTTTTCCGCCAAAGTTGACTCAGCTTTCCATCCTCCCGAG
>JAOCPT020574164.1:0-18710 GCA_026546935.2 Palythoa grandiflora | reverse complement strand
GGATTAGTGTCCCGTCCAGGGGGAGTCAATGACTCTTATCCGCTTAACACTACAGAAACCGGAGATAAGCACCGGCTGCAATGGGCCACTTTGGCTCGTGAAGGGATTTATCTGAACAAATTGAACCTACTAATTGAGAATTTTGAATCATGTCACCTGACTTTGATTTCTTTAATCACTTTCTTGTGAAGAATCCATGCTCTGCTGCCAACTGCCTTCCAAACCAGTCGTGTCTTCCACTCTTCGGTTCCAATAGCTATCAGTGTGTTTGTCCTGTTGGTTACCATGGTGACAACTGCGAACAAGGTTGGTATGGCAAGTAATGAAGTAATATGCTAATAGTAACAGTGATTAAATTTGCTTTTTTGGCTAACCAACCTCCTGTATAGAAAATTATTGAGTGATGGGGTGGGCATGTATATATGTGGGCTGAACGGCTGAGAAGACGCGGGAAAAGCAGAAAATTGAAACTCATATATACATTCGCTACTATTTTATGAGCACACTTATAAAAACTAGGACCATAATTTACCATCATCACCATTATCATCTTCATCATCATCATCATCACCATCTTCATAACCATCATCATGATCACCATTATCTATTATCATCATCATCGTCACTAGTACCACCATTATCACATCACCATCACCATCTTCACCACCAACATCATGATCACCATCTTCATTACCATCATCATGATCATCATCATATATCATCACATCATCATCATGATCGCCATCATCATCATCATTATCATCATCATCACCATCTTTACCACCACTATTATGATCAAAGTCATCATGATAACCATCATCACCACCACTATCTTTTATCCTAGAATCACCAACATAATTTATGAATTGTTTATTTTTTACCTGGGCAACAAGATATCAAACTCCACCGACACCATCTTTAACACCATCGCAACCACCACCAACAACACCAACACCAGTCCCTTATTACCACCCCTACTACAACAAACACAATCGGCACCACACAATTAGTTTTCCAAAAGAGCCTAATTTATCCTAGAGTCACCAACATGATCTTGTAATGTTTATATTTTACCCAACAAGATATCGATGAATGTGACACCAGTGGAGGAATCTACAACTGTGCTATTACCTCCGTTTGTACGAACAGCGTTGGGTCCTATACGTGCTCTTGTAAAACTGGTTTCCTTGGCAACGGTAAACTATGTGCAGGTTAGTAAGCTGTTGACAAGAAAATTTTTTTAAGAACGACCGATATATAAGAACATCGAGACTCGGCTTCAGTGCCAGCAACACATCTTCTTCCACCTTTCTGCTTTGTTACCTTGATCTGCTCAGACGCCATGTTGAATAGTATTTCGGGTACACAACTGATGTCACAGTACTATCATGTGTCATTTTGGCCGCACGATATCAGTGGACAGTTTTTTCGTTTAAGATTCAAATTTCAAACCCCAAAATACGGCTTAAAAAGACACTAGAGGAAGGCCAAAAGGTACAAGCCATTCGTTTTACGTTTTAAACAACAAGAGACAATAAAAATAAATTTTGAGTCGCATACACTTAAATCACAAACCAAATCCAAACTTGTTATATTAATGAAAGCAGCCTGATTATTTTTGAAAAAAAATTAGAACAAACATTAATTATTTTTTGTTCTAAACTTGAAGATATCAATGAATGTGAGGCATCTGAATCCAACAACTGTCACGTGAATGCCACGTGCACAAACACAGAGGGCTCGTATTCCTGCAGCTGTAAGAACGGTTTGATTGGAGATGGTGTGAAAACGTGTAGTAAGTACAATCATAATCATCTTATCGTATAAAATTTTGTAACTTTCAAATGTTCCTGCTACTATGTTCTGATTGGCTAAATAAATGTAAAAATACTTTTTGTTTCTTTGCTGCAGATCTTCCGCGCTCTTGTGCAGAAATTGCCGAAATTAATCCGTAAGTTGAGCTGTATCTAATTGTTACTACTACTAGAAGCGTTCGTCTTGCGTCATTAATAGTAGACAAAGCATTTTTAGCTTTCTATAGCTGTGTAATAAGCAAAGATTTTTCTGTTCAGCAAATGAGAAGACGCACCCCGGGGAATTCCCCTCCCTGCTTTGGGCCTGGTGTAAAAACATGTTAAGTGCTCATGAACAGTGATGTATGAGCACTGTATAAATGAAATTGATTTAATAATGATTTACCATTCCAGATCAGCTGGTGATGGAAAATATACTTTAACCGGCGAAAGCGGGGAGTCAGCTGAAGTATTCTGCCTGCTGTCTTCTACCAACTGCTCAGGGAAGGGCTGGAGCCTCGTTATGAGGATCAACACTGGCAGCTCGGTAAGGCTCAGTCATCGTCGATATTAGCTATTAAACATATACAACTTCGTAGTTGTTAATTGCTACCGAACGATAGTTGTGTTTTTTTGTATATAGCTGTTTGTTTTGAGAAATTTGTCCTTCTCTTTATGAAGACTCGCTCGATCGCAGCTGTTTGCGACCCTACTTCTTTTAAAATATTTGGTCTTATATGTTTTAGTATGACACTTGCTCGATCGTAAATGGCCGTTTCTTTCAGATATTTGTCCTTCGGGATTTGTCCTTTCGTTTTGTCAGGATCTATGTCTGGTTGGCCATTTGTACACAGACTTGCTCGGTCAGGACTGGTTACGAGTTGCGCACGCACTGATACCTGGGTTAAGTATGATCACGTGCGTTGTTCGCCACGTTGGTGTCCTTTCCAGCTTTATGACAGAGGGGAAACATTAAAAAGACCACCGACTAATATCCCTTTGAGAAAAATAACTATCTTTGCAAAAAATTAATAGCCCTCGTTCCAATTTAAACAGAATTTGGCAGCATTTCCATAACCAAGTGGTTATTACTAGTATATTTATAGAAAATGCTAGCTTGATAATGCGCCGCAAACGAACTAAACTCTAGCATCGTAAATATTTTTCTTTGTCGGCCATCTCAACTTGATTAAGAAGATAATACAAACCGCTGTTACGAACATCATAGCACAACGCATATTGCAAATTTTCAAATATATTTCAACTTAACGTTTATGCATAACGATTAAACGTTCCGTTCGTTTTTACGTCTTCGTCGTCCCAGGAACTCGGAAAAAGGTCTTTTTTCACCTTCTGTTTCTAGCAACAACTACGTGCAGGTGCTCAAGTCGATGCATTCTAATGTGCAGTTATGGTATTTACTATTGTTCTTTCACGTCGTCGTCGGCGTCGCCTTCCTCGCAGCTTAAGGTTTCTATTTCTTATGTATAAAAGAGCGTGCATGTATTTTTTCTTTTAATCTTTTGTAGTATTTATTGGAAATTTTAAGTTTTGCTTTAAAACTTTCGAATTTTTAATTTACTTCTAGTCTCAGTTCAAGTACGACTCTGCATTTTGGAGCAACAAGAACGCGTTTCAGCCGGATGCCGCCAACGGCCTTCACGACCCGCGAGAGACAAAAACGGCTGCTTACTGGCTTACGCCGTTCACTAAAATTTGTCTTGGGATGAAAACGGATCAAGAAAGGTTTATCGAGGTGAGCTACAATGGAAGCTCTCTTTACTCAGTGGTCAGCAGCGGTGACTATGCAAGTACAAATGCATCAAGGACAACATGGTTAAGTCTGGTTAGCCAAGGACTTCAGGACAATTGTAATAAGCAAGGTTTTAATGTACAGGTGAAGTTGTGGATGTTAGGTTTAGGGAAAGCGCGAATTGGTATTTACGGTAACAATGAGGAAGATTGTGCTACATGTGACTCTTGGATCGAATTTGGAGGCATACGGTCAGGTTGCAGTTATATACGTCGGGCCTTTGGAAAAGAACAAAGTTCTTCCTGCTTCATTTTGGTGAAGTAGATCAATCGATAGCATTCTTAAAGGTCAATGCATATGTAATGAAAAACAGATTTCGGAAATAAAATGTATCTGTGAAAGATTTTGGCGCGAAAAAGCAAATCTAAAGATTTCATCCCAGTTCAACGTGAGGTATAAAATCTCAAAAGAACTACAAAGACTGAGTAATTTAATATGATGATGATGATGATGTAGATGTAGAATTTAATTTGTCAAGAACATTTCCTTGTCTCTTTGCTTGCAAGCAATAAGCTTAGTACTTAGACTAGCAGTAGCAGTTTCAGTTGAAAGTGAAATATTGCTGCGAAAGGCAGAGGTGGATCTGGACAACCGGGATATAGCGGCAAACCCGAAATTTAATGACGAAGTCTACGCTTTTTTATGAAGCATATTGTTGGTCTTTGATAATATATATCCCGAGTTCAAACTCCAAACAATAAACCTATCAAAACTTTCAAACAAAGACTTGAACTATTGTATTTCTTGCTTCTACTATAAAGCCGTGGAAAATTGCATTGACTTCACAACATTTCACTAAATTTAGTATCTGAGTTCATTAAATGTGAGGTTCGAGTTTATTGCCAACGAGCCAGCCGAGCGAAGACGCAAGGCTGGCGAGGAGGCAGCATTATAGAGCCGTGCGAGGTATTGATATAGGCGGAAAAAATCTCGGGTGATTCGGTGTATGATTTTATGATGTAATGCCAAAGAGCCCTCCAATCATGGACCAGCTTCCGTTTTGGTGATAATTGATGCAACTTAGCTTGCACTGACAGATCTCGGTATCATTTCACACCTCCTACTAAGATTTTTTTTCGCGCACTAAGCTTCTCATATATAGCAAGCTATTGTACACTTTTCAAAAACGTCGTGTTTAATCGGTATTACATTTTTCGTCATGAGCAACACTTTCTTAAGAGTTCGTTAACAAAGTGTTCGCAAAGCAACTCGTCTTTTGTGCTCGTTAACACTTAGCGAGAGCTACAACTAGTAAATATAAAAACGACGACAGTTCCAAAATTCCGATTACCGAAGCGAAAGTCAAAGGCATCTTCCACAGTTACGAGTGACATGTGTCTTTGTAAATGAACACTAATGTATGAATCAGGGAGCGAAAGAAAAACACTCCATTTATTAATAAATTTCACCTTCACCTTTGTAAGCCGCTCTGTTTCATTAGTCATTACATTGCATCAAGCTGTAATACCCACAGTCCTTTCACAGTAGGTCGAGGACAACTTTTCAGTATTATCTAGTTCATTTGATTCGGCTTACGTTTAAGTTGATAGCTTTGTTCGCTGTTGTCGATGAGCTATCGAAGTGAAATTAAGTAGAGTCGAAGGCGTCTGCCACAGCTACGAACAACTTATGTCTTTAATTTGTAATCTGTTCGCGTTCAATGCACATGTTTGCTTAAATTCAAAAGAAAATATATTTTCGTGTCAGTTTACTACAGAGAACGTGCAGTGTATTTGTCAACGACTACGACGAACAAAGCTCACAATGCGTGATGCGCTGTCTTCTCGCTATAAGGTCAAAGTCGAGCGCAAAAAATCCATCTTTCCCACCGAAAATTTTCCAAAGCTTCACGATATAAACGTGACCGGAAACGCGCCCCATCGAGATTAGTTTTGCTGCTCACTTCGTTCGCAGCAATTATTTAAAGCCACGGCGATTAGTTTCAACCCGGGATAGAGGTATGCTTAAATATATTCTGTCTTCGTTATTTTTATGTTTAGTTCCGTTTTAAGATTTAAGCCTTTAGCTAACCCTAAGTAATAATTTGGATCGCCCATTATATTCACTTATCACAGTTGCTCAATCCACGCGGAAGACTAGAAGATCAAGTCACAATTATCTACATTTCGTTACTTTGATTTTCGAATATAGCCAACTATATGTTTATCGTATTTTATTACAGTTTTTACGTGCTGGTATTACCGAAAATAAAGTTTTAGAAAGCCAAATGGGCTCACACGTGGTTGTGCATGATCCATATTATAAAGTTGCGAGATCAGCATTAATAAGTACAAACCCCTAGTCACTTCAATTCCGAACAATCGCCGCCCTTCACGGTTAACATGTCCATTGTTTCAAGTTTCAGTAAGTTTTTGTGAGCAAAGAATAGATTTGAATCATCTGCAAATAAATGTAAATCTAAATTGTTAGTACAATTGCCAAAGTCATTTATGTAAATTAAGAATAGAAGAGGCCCAAGAACTGATCCCTGCTGTACACCGCAGGAAATAGTTTGTTCCTCAGATCAGTATTTCCTATTGAAGTAAATTGTCTTCTGTTGCTCAAGTAAGAGAAAAACAATCCTTGGCACTGACCTCGTATTCTATAATGTTCTAACTTTTTTATAAGTATTTTGTGATTAACTGTGTCGAAGGCTTTTCTAAAATCAAGAAAGATTCCGTAGGAAAAGCTACCTTTTCAACAGCTTCTTGAATTCTAACAGCAATACTTAAATCTGTAATTTCAGGGCGAATAAAATCGTTGTTGTTGTTGTTGTTATTACTAAGCTAAATGAGGTTTATTTATTCAAGTAAGTATAAGTGCCCGATCTGTCGACAGAAGGGTAAAAGGCGGCACATACCTGTGCATACCTGTGCACAGCGTTTTGAGGGAGTAACGAGACTAATTACACATTAATAACAAAATGACACGTCCTGATCAATTAGCTGCTATTTCACAATATAAACCAGACAAACGTTTATATTGTCGATTGTTCTCCAGACAGACAAATATCACGATCATAGCGATAAATATAAACATAAACAAAAAGACGTCTAAATGTATGACGGTTAAAATTTGAGAAAACTCGAAATAACGTGGAAACATTCGCCCTTCACTGATTATTTCTTAACTTCCACTCATGTTCTGTAACTCTATTACAGTGGAAAAACAGAAAACGGTTTTCTTTTTCTTAAATATATATTCCTGTACATACTTGAAATAACAGCTTTAAAATAAATTCACCTATTGAATCAGTGATTAAATATATGAGTATACTAAATCTGAGTTCAAAGTTCGGAGCTATCTTCACAAACTATCGGAGCTACCTTACATCAAACACAACAATACGGTAGATTTACACGCATTTTTTATAATTATAAGATCAAGAACCAGTAAATTTTGCGGAGGCTCATTGTTCTTAATCGGTTTTTGGCGACTTCAGTTTCAATTTGTTCCTAAAATTGTGATTATTTTGGAAAGCGATTTTTATTGAAGAAAAAACAAAATAATACAAGGTATTGGAAAATGGAACGCCTTGCGCCACACATGTATTGCACGGCTGAATTTAGAGGCGAACTACCTTGATGTTTATTGAGCAGTCTTTTACAGTGAATCTTTTAGTATGCTGTATCGCTTAGTTTTAGTCAATTTTCTACCACAAAAAATTTTCTAGCTATGAAGCCTCAGCCTAATCTTGTTCTTAAATTGTTCTTAAATTTTGACGAATTTGAGCCTCATTGTACGGTGGCCCATAAGGGCCATCACTGTTTTTGGTTCTCTGCAACTTTTTTTGCTACTTTTTCTGCAACTTTTTTTGCTACTTTATTTGCAACTTTTTTTGCAACTTTTTTTGCTACTTTTTTGCTACTTTTTTTGCTACTCTTTTTGCTACTTTTTTTGCAACTTTTTTTGCTACTTTTTTTGCAACTTTTTTTGCTACTTTTCTTGCCACTTTTTTTGCTACATTTTTTGCTTACTAACTTATATTATATATTTCCCGCGCATCAATGTCACGTGACCATCCGTCCAAGATGGCTGACCTGGAGGATGTAGATTCGGTAAGTTCCGTCTAAATCTGGTTAGAATGCCTATTTCTGTTGAATTACTGCATTGTTATTGATTTGTGGAGAATATTTGCACCGTATGTTTTTCCATAAGCTATTATTATCTGGCTAGAGCTAAACGTATTGTTTAGAATCGTTAACATCAACTAGACTTGTTGTGTAAAAACAAAATATACAGCGATTCTTTTATGAATTGGATCCTAGTATACCAATAAAACAGTCGTATCAATTCAGCCCAGTGCTTAGTTCTCATGTTTAAAAGAATATTTTTTAAAAAAATTTGTTTTTAAACCAAAGGCAAAGTAATTTGACTTTAGTACGTTATGTGAAATTTGCCAGATTTGCGAGTTCCTTTCAAAACGGAAACTTACAGACAGCATTGTCAACAACTTCAGAGTTAATAAGGTATGTGCATGCTAAAGAGTATCTTTGAATTAATTATGCTTAGTGATGTTGGTCGAGCAGCAATAATGTACATTTGTTCAAACTCAGCTTATGCTAAGGTTTTGTATACTCTTGTCTAGAAAGGAGTGCGAGAAAAACTCGCCCGCGGCTCGTTTTTCTCTCGGCACTTCTTTGTGAACTCAAAATATCACTCATGGTTTTATAACTTACTATACAAAGACCAAAACGCACGGGCTGGTTTTCTATATCTACTATAGTAGTAAATGTTATAATTCCTGCATAAAATAATAAGCGGATTTTTCAAATTATATAAATCAGTCATTAAGCTTTGATAAGGCAAAAAAAGATATCAGAATATCACTTTTTAGTGTTACATATGGACAATTTTATGTTGCTGTAGATGCAGTAAGTCCTTTCTAAAAAGTACCATAAATGATCTAGATAATAAATGCCCCCTCTACAGTGATAAAGCATATCCATAAATAACCTATTACTCATTTATAAGTGACTTTTCTCCCACAATTTGTGATTATTTTGTAAATTGTCAAAGCAGACATTTTTATTTATCATTGTCCTGTTTAAGTGCAGTTCTACAGACTTGGAGGGAAAGTGTAAAAGCTGTGATGTTCAGATAAAAAATTGAGTGTATTTTTCTAATAAATACCTCATCCAGTAAACACTCCCTTGAACATTGAAAAAATAACTAAACACTCTGGGTGTTTATTAGATCATTTATAGTAAATAATATTTGAAACTGCAATGTATACATAGTACACAATCTTTTTAAACAAATGTTTGTTAATGTTTGCTATTCCAGATGGATAGTATAGCTGTACTTGAGGCATCCAATAGTGACCTGAAAAATCTAGGATTGCAGGCAATAGGAGATATTATATCCCTCAGATCATTTTGTGAAAGAAAACAAAGACAAGAGAGTGGAATACTTAATAATAACACCCCTAAAAATATTGAAGAACGGAAAAAGCATTTGATGGAAATCCTAAACAAAGGGAAAAGTACCAGGCCTGTCAAAGTAAAAGGAAATGATAACCAAATCTTGCAGAATACCACAAAAAAGGTATACTTTGGTTGGATCCACCAAGAAGATCCAAAAACAAAGCCCAAACAGGTTCGATTTAAACAGGGTGGTGGGGTGAGAGAACAAAGCTTACCCTTGACTGCTTCTAGGTTTGATGTACTAGAAACTGCAAAATCCTTTTTTTTCCCTGGTGGCCAGTCAGGTTTGGGTGATGCAAAAAATATGCAATTTGCTCTCACTTCGTTTGACTGTGAAGAGATAGGTGACACTGTTAAACTGCCATCTGGAAAAGATGTTCCATTTACTGTACAAAACTACACCCTAAGTGGTGGTTTTTCAAGGGTGAAACTATATCTAAAGTCTGTTAAAAAGCACAACTCAAGGGTATCAGAAAATGTTTCTTCATCCATCACAGAAGCAAGTTCATCTCTAATGGGCTCTAGCCAAGAGCGTAAAGTACTAAAAGAGCAGCAAGATGAAGAATTTAAAAAAGGGTTAAAGGCAGATCGCCAGAAAGAAGAAATAAAAGAACAAATGACTAAACAGGAGGACAAAATAAAAAATGTGAAGGAAATGTGTGCACTAAGGATTCCACCTGAACCAAGTAAGACAAATCATACCGGTTTTCTCGTTAGAGTTCAGCATCTATCTGAAGGCCTGGTGGAGCGGAGGTTTACACAAGATCTGAATATGGGATCTGTTTACGACTGGATCAAGGCAATGGAACACTCCCCTCTGGAATTCACTCTGAGGAATTTCCGAAACAAAGTAATTCCACGAAAGGAGTCAATTACAGTTGCTCAAAAAGAAACAATTTACATGAAAGAAAGTGATCCTCTGGTAATACTTGATGAAAGTGATACTGAAGTCAGCATTCAAGATTATAGTTTGCTGGATGTAGAATTTGTTGAAAGTGGCCCACCTGAGAAGCTTTTGGAGGATGATTCAAGGTAAGCAATTTACTGAAACTGTACAGTGTCTGTATAATTTTACTAAAATGCTCAGAATGGGGTGAAGAAACAGTCTCTGAAATGTTACAATGACTTAGAATATATTGCTTAAAGTAAAGACTTCCTGTTGAGAAAAGGTGACAGGAGAGAAGGCAAGTAGTTAAAGTAGAAAAGATGTACTCTATGGTAAGAGAAGAAAGGAGGGATAGCAGCCAGAAATGGAACTAGGTAAATAGAATAGGTGGATCCAGAATTTTGAAAGCAGTGGTTCTAAATCTTAAAGAACATGTTGCTGATCAGTTGCAGGTTGAAGATTTTAGAAATGGGTTTTCTGAAACTTGCAAAATACATAGCAATGTAGCTCCCAACAACAACAAATCAACAAGATGTTTACAAAATTTATTTTAATAAGAAACTCAGTGCTGGGACTCTAGAAGTACAGTAGTATATAGACTAGTTAAGTGAGAGTATGGAGTAACTTCATAGAGGGGGATTTCATGGAACTCTTGGACCTTTTTCTTGGATCCACCATGGTATTCTATATATTTTATTTTTTAATTATCGTTTTTGCATGTGCAGTTCTTCATTCTGTTAATATATGCTTTGATATACTTGATTAATTTTATATAATTATATACTTTAATATACTTGATTATATATAATATATAACTATCTATTTAACAAATAGATTCCATGATAGCATGCGTCTGTTCAGTAATAGATCACAGAATGATGTCAGAATGTGGTAGCAACAAAAAAGTGGCACACAAGGCAGTAGCCGAGTGTCTCACTGATGTTCTTACCACAGTTTGACATGCTCTGTGATCTATATCTGAACAAATGCACAAAAATATGGAATCTATTTGTTTTATATAATAAAAAATTAAAAACTTTGTAATGCTGACGTCAATCGTGTGTCTGTCCTCTAATAGATCATGATGAGAACCTATCAAAATGGGAGAATTACTTGGGTTTATTGTATATATATATATATATGCATGCATAATGCAACTTTCTTTCAGCTCAAGTTCATCAAGTGAAGAATGTCTTCTCCAAAGTGTCTGGGAAGGTGCAGGGAGAAATTTAGATGAAGAAGACCTTTTGCAGGTAAAATAAATTTACCAGACATTTGTAATTGCTTCAACTTAATTCAAATAATTATACTTTTTTTTATCAGGGGTATTATAATTTCCTATTTAAGTAGCCTATGGAATAAGATTTCTTATTTCAGATTCATATGTTTACTTAATTTGTTATTAATTTATTTTTGTACTTTTTGCCAATAATACTGCTCATGGCTATAGGTTTTTTGCATTTATGTGATTAATTGGCCTTGTCAGTCAAAACATTTTAGGAAACTAAAATGAGAATAATATCAAAAGAAACATTCCCTGGAATGGTATGAATTATTTAGCTTAATAATTTCTAAAGCCATGAAAACTTCAGAAATAAGAGTTTATATTGAACATGGCTTGGCAGAAATATCTTAAAAGATGGAAACTTTAACTTTTTTATTTACAGGGCTACATGTCCAGGTCGTATAAACAGCCTAATACAGTAGTTATGTGGTTTGGAAATATGGGTAAAAATATTGACATTAATATCTTTTCTCCAAAAGCCGGGAAAACGCTTCCGCATGATGGTCAATACATATGAAGAGGCTACAGGTCCTAGCACAGATACACTAAGTCTATCAGGTATGACCAAGTCCATGTTTTACAAAAACAGTCCACCTTAGTGAATACAGAGATTAACACTTATATCATGTCATAATAGCGTGACTTGGGAACATAGACTAAAATATTACTTATATATAAAATTGGGCTCCCAGTTTATTGGCCATAATGAAAATATTCGATTTCTTTATATGATCAATATGAACAATAATTTTTTTCAGTAAGGTAGGTAAAACAGTGGCCCCACATAGTTTTTTTCATAATGATGACATTCACTACCAGTGCTGCTTGTACAATTATGGGGTCATGTCAGGTGAAAATCTTGATTGTGAATTGGCCGTGCATGCGCTAGATGGCTGGAACAGCCAACTGCACAAGTGTTCAGACAGTGTATAATACCAAAAAATAATGGTCTTAATTTTCTGGTGTTATACACATAATAAAAAATATATCCCCCCTGTAACAGACTCTTCCTATTTGTGTGTCATTGAATGTCTGAATACTCTAATATTCATTTGCTTTTCCTATTAGCTTATTGACCATTTCCAATCGGTAAATGTTGCCTACTTTGTTTAGTTCCTCCTGGTAAAAAGTATTAAGCAGTTATAATACATTTTACATTATTCTAATTGGTTAGAATGTTAACAGTGCAGTTATAGACAACACAGTCTAAAAAAGCAAAAATTATAATTGAATTTGCAGCTTCAAGATATTGTCTTAAAGTAGTTTTTAGTTGCAGTTCTGCTATTATTATCATTAAGAAGAATTAAAACTGCATAATTTTTTCCCTCTCTATGAATCTGTTTGAAAAAAGGGCAATGTTTGAGGACTAAAAAAATCAATGAAATGATCACACTCCCAGTGCCACCGAATCTCAACAAGCACACACTCAAAGACTTCTTTATATCTTACATAATCTTCGGGAAAAAAGAACAATTGTTTTTCTCACTCAATGTTACGTTCCCCTTTTCCTGCCGTCACGGGGTGAGGAGATCCAGGGCACGTCAGTTAACCACTGCTCAGACTATGCTTCGTTTTGACTCCACTTTATTATTTTTAGCCGTAGCACGCGGTAAGAACTAAGATTAGAGATATATAAAATCTGATGGATAAAACCCCTAAAACAAATACTCAAATATACGAAAACTAAATATAAATCAATAAAACTTACGTCCGATGTTTCTCCAAGTCTCAGATCAAAACTCCGAAGATACAGGCTTTCCAACTCCAATTATATTACAGAACTTAAGATTATCTCTATCCATTTCTCACCGAACGTGACTCTGAAATATGATCACCTTTCTTTGCATTGTAACTTACAATGGAACTCTCAATTATTAACTTAGTGGTTACGTCACTGAATAAATACAAAAAGCAAACAAAACGCTAAGAATCTTGAATTAATTATGAAATATTTACACGGCTCAGCACACTCAATTAGGAATTTATTCCCACTCATGTTTTCCAAAGAGCTGAAATTGCACTTATCTGAACTAGCTCTGGCATTTTGAGGCAAAAGAAAAACATTATCCGAATTATTTCCAAATCTGACTTGATTTAATCTTTTTGAATATATGGTTGATTTATACAAATATGTGGTTTATTCTTAGAAATTATCAAAATAATATTATTTTGCAAATAATTTACAACCTTCTTTTTAATCACCAGAAACTGAAGGACTCCTAGACACTGCTAGAATAATTGATATTGATAGAAAAAATGTTCTCCATGACATGATGAAACTATATGAAGAAGAATCCATAGTGCACTGTCAACTAAATGTGAGATTTAAAGAAGAGGCTGGGCGAGATTTTGGGGGTCTAACTAAAGATTTGTTTACCACATTCTGGGATGCAGCTTTTGAGAGTTACTTTGAAGGCGATACTGTTAAAGTCCCATTTGTCCCTCCTTTTCAACAACTGGAGAACAGACCAGTGTTTGAAAGGTTAGGAAGAATTCTATACCATGGGTGGGTGCTCATTAATGAAGTCCCAATCCGTTTTAGTGAGGCTTCGCTTGTTACCTTAGTTCATGGAGAAGAAGCTGTAGAGGAAGACATACTTGAAAGGTCCTTCCTATTGTATTTAAGCCAGTTTGAGAGGGACGTTCTAATCCAAGGGCTGTCAAATGCAAGTAATCTTGCACCATTCCAAGAAGATGCAATTCATGGGATATACCAGCAATACAACATGAATTGCCTACCAGCAACTAGTCCTGGAGAGTTAAAGAAACATGTGGCCATCATGGCCAGGACCCACTTTGTGTACAAACCTATGAGCATACTTATGTGGATGAGGAATGGAATTGGCAAAAACATCACAGTTTTACAGAACCGCTTAAGTAAAGAAGAAATAAAGAAGTTGTACAAGGTGCTATTGCCATCCAAACAGAAAGTCCTAGCCAAGATCACTTACCCAGAAAATCTAAGACCAGAGCAGAGTCGAGTACTCTCGTATTTACGAAATTTCGTTGGAACTCTAGATGACAATCTCCTTGATAAATTTGTCCGATTTGTTACTGGTTCCTGTGCAGCTCCTCAAAGTCCAATTCAGATTGACTTCAATTCCACAGTTGGTATTCGCAGGGCTCCCTCATCATCAACATGTTCAAGCATCCTTCACCTGTCAACAACCTACTTGTCATATGCAGAGTTCAAAAAAGAGTTCACCATTGTCCTGACAGAGGACACTTCATTTGAAATGGGGGTGATTTAGGTTGACTGTATTGTAGGTATGACATGTGTACAGTCACCAGTTTTATGTCAAATTTAATACCAATAGACTGCAAATTAATTGCACCTATTAACAAGAGTATTAATTAATGACCTTATTTTATTTCATAAACCAAGATGTTTTTCAACTTTAGGTATACACGCTTTTTTTATAAGAACAACATTATGAGAACAACGAGGCTTAAAGTTTGTCAAAATTTAAGAACAATTTAGGGACAAGCTCAGGCTGAGGCTCGATAGCTAGGAAAGTTTTTGTGGTAGAAAATTGACTGAAACTCGTAATTTAACTTAGCGATACAGTATAAAACATGAAAAGATTCACTCTTAAGACTGCTCAACAAACAATGAAGGTAGCTGGCCTCAAAATTCAGCCATAAAATACATGTTTGGCGCAAGGCATTTCATTTCCCAATACCAATATTTTGTTTTTTTCTTCTTTGAACAATGAAAATTGCTCACAGAAATAAGGAAATCTTAAAAAAAAATTAAGGGTGAAGTCGCCAGAAAATTAAGAATGAGCCTCGATAAATTTTACTGGTTCTTATATAGAAAGTGTGTAGGTATTGAAAACAGCTTCATAAAAATTCTAGTTTTGACTTGAGCCATAAACCATCAGTTTAGCCAACTTTAACAAACATTTCGTTGTTGGTTTGTTCAACGTAATACGTGCCAGGTGTCCAATTAATTTTGATTTAAAGTTAGATACGACATGAAGTGCATCAAGTTATTGTTCATTTGTACGTCCATTTTGCCTGTTTGGCCAGCTGCAGTGTAATATCTTTGAAGTACAATAGCTGTCTTCACAATGGCTGTTGTCATTCTGTTTATGAGTTACTGTGTCCTGGACCAGACATATTGTTACAATCTCATATTGAACATTATTTGAGCCAATTCGTTGCTGATACATGTATTACAAATTGTATCACATTTTGTACTGACTGTTTATCTTGTTAGTAACTGTTGTTTTTCAAGTTAAAAATTATTGAACATTGCATTATTATGTTGTGTTGTGTTTTTGAATAAGAAACAAATCTTTGACGTTCTAGTCTCTAAAATGATAAAAGCATCAGAATTCAGAGGTGAAGTGAAATGAATTGGGATGGGAGGAAGGGGTGAGTGGTATGTTTGCTCTTCTGAAAACCCCCTTATATTAATCAAGCCCCTGTTTTAATAAAAACTTATTTCTCTAACTGTATGGTAGTTATTAGGAATTCATTATCTTCAAAAGAAAACATTTATTATAAACTGAAACACAAAACAGAAGGTAATTAATTCCTAATAGCTTAGCGTAACTGATATTTTATGTATATCCGATCTAAAATCTAGCCAAAGTTATACTTGCCTGTGCGGAATTCTCAAGCAACTTGCAGGAACATGCTCATGATCCTCATTTTTATCACAGCGATCTGAGCTTGGTGCTGCTCATTGAGTTTAGTGTCAGGTACTATGGTAACACTTTTATTTGGCTTTTGATTTCTGTAGTTTTTGACATTCTGCAAACTCTCACAATGAAACACCAATTGACGATTTGTATTTTTGTTTCAGAGTTTAATTTCTGAGACTCTGACCACTATTTCGATATTCCTGTAGTTAGTCATCGCTGCATGATCAGCATATGTCCTGCATACTTTGTCTGGCAATGATTGGTGTAGCAAAAATGCTAATTTGAAAAAAAATGCTAATTTGACAATTGAAATTTTTCTGCAAAGTAGTCAAGAGCAGTAACATACACTTCACATTCAGGGTTGCCACGGTCAGTGAAAAGTCAGCGAAAAACGAATTTTTTTCGAGGTCAGGGAAAAGTCAGCGAGTTTTGTATTTGGTGAGGGAAATTTATAATTCTGCTCAAAGTCTGAGAAATTTATATCATTTTGAATATTAAAAGGTTTTTCTTTGCATTTATCGAACATCTAAACAAAAAAACCTGAAAAATATGTGATGCATCTTTGTTCCCTGTACAAGTTGTCATGTTTACAGTCGGTGAAATTTTGCTCTAGTTCTGCGGGGTAAAGTCGGGGAATTTTTTTCATTCTGATGTGTGGCAACCCATTTGTTTCCCCTTACTTGAGTTTATAAAGAATAACATACGAGCAAAAAAATATAAGGCTACTTACAATCAAAGAGGGCTTGAAAAACCATGACGTTAATAATAACTTACTATGCGTGATACGTTTTGATACCAAATCTACGTGCGAATCTGCATGGCACACTAAACTAAAAATACTTTCTATACTCAGTGGGAGAAAATCTCCTGATTGCAAAATACCTATTTGATATTACCAATATAACTAATATAAAAATTATCCAGGAGATAGAAAATTGGAACATGTATGGAACAATTACATTTGGCTGATGCAATCAAGAAGAGTAATATAACGTTCTTTCGCTTCTGCTGCATTTGTTGGACTTTGCAGATTCTGTTCTCTTTCAACAATATTCGCTAATTCTATGAAATTCTCGTCACAATCATCAGTATTTTCATGGGAAACAAACGACTCTGCAGCTGTGATATCAATGGATGGCACTTTTACTAAATACTCTTCTGTATCGGTAAGTTCTGGAACAGAGTACAGAACATCTGGCCTTCCTGGTGGAGACTCTCTGTTTGAGGAAGGTCGTATTCTGTGTGTATTCCAAAGTTTCATTACAGTATAGAGTTCTTCTCTCAACACGGGCATAAAACAGTATCTCATACATTGAATATGCATAAAATTGGTATCATCATACAACCCCTCCTCTCTGACTCCTCTAAGAAACTCTATCCACCAGTCACTATGGCTTCGGCGTAGCTGTGACCACCAAGCTTCAATACGCTGGTTGGACAAAGAGCTTCCATACAAAAAGCTTTTTTCACCACTAAAGGAGTCATTGGAATTAGCTCTAAAGAACCGCTGAATACCACACACATTGACATTTTCAGTACCTGCATCACCTCTAACAACTCTTGGTACACCTCCTGCTTGTTTGACATAATCCAAAAAATACCGAGCAGTGACAGTGGGATCATTATTAGTTGTACCAACTTCTAGCCATAGTATCCTTCTACTGTATCCATCTATTGCCGCGTGAATTGCCATTCCGTAAGGCTTCAGTTTATCATAGCCATCTAAATGCCAGATGAAGTTGGGACCTCTACCACGATACTCTCTACGTCTTAAACGTCTCCTTGATCTGTCCTCAACACCAACGGGGTCAAGAATTTTAAGACTCAAACGAACTGTTTCTCTATCTACAACAAGCCCATGCTTCACGCGCAGCCTTTGGTGCATCTGCCTGTAGCCAATACGGTTCCCACTTCCGCTTAGCTCTTGGGAAATAGTATCGATGACTGTATGAAGGTTGTCTGGTTCTTTTCTTCTGGTCAAACCCTTATTGTGAAGAATTCTTTTTAACTGTCTTAAACTTAAAGACATGTTATGCACACGGGTAAGGACCATAACTATCTCCAAATAGCTCAAACCTTGTCTGAAATATTCCTCTATCAACTCTCCTCGTTGTAGATCCTTCGTAAACAGTGGGCTATAATGATAGGGCATTGTTACAGTTCTACAGTACTTGAGTTGAAATGTCTTGACCAGATGATAGCGAAGATAGACCCTTAACACAAATAAATAATAATGAGTTCTTTGATAGCAAACTATTTGGATTTATGTACAAACCAATTTTTTTTTTATTAAGGCTGATTGAGAACCAATACGATGCTCGACTGATATTGGCAATTATTAGCAAAATTTTAGTTGTAGCTGATTCTATAATAACTTATTGTAGAACTTACAGTGCTTATATCTTCTCTGAATAAATAAAAAAGCATTAATTCTACAGGATTCTCTAACGAGATTTAAAAGAAACTTACCTTAATCTATGTCATCTTGGTCGGACATCTTGATTTCATGGTCATGTGATATTAGAAATAAAAGTAGCAAGAAAAGTGGCAAAAAAGTAGCAAAAAAAGTAGCAAAAAAAGTGGCAAAAAAAGTTGAAAAAAAAGTTGAAAAAAAATGGCAAAAAAAGTAGCAAAAAAAGTAGCAAAAAAAGTTGCAAAAAAAGTTGCAAAAAAAGTAGCAAAAAAAGTAGCAAAAAAAGTAGCAAAAAAAGTTGCAAAAAAAGTAGCAAAAAAAAATAGCAAAAAAGTAGCAAAAAAAGTTGCAAAAAAAGTAGCAAACACTTAAATGCGACACAAAATGCAACAAAAAAGTGGCAGAGAATAAAAAAAAGTGATGGCCCTTATGGGCCACCATA
>JAOCPT020574064.1:0-10670 GCA_026546935.2 Palythoa grandiflora | reverse complement strand
AATGGATAAAAATGGGAAAGATGACCATCTACTATAAATACGAAAATAGGTGAGAAAATAATACAATGGGAGAAAAAATAAGTGTAAATAAACTAATAGTTCTGCTTTTTATCCATTGAAGGCTGTAGCCTGACAACCGAAAACTTGATATTTTTAATTGTATATAGCCAGTGAACGTTTTTTTAAATTTTTTAAGATGTTTTATCCTGGCTACGGTTCTTCTATTTTTAAACTATACCTTTCTGTTGGCTTAAAAAAGAAAATATGTTGTAATGGTTTTTTCCTTGTTGTACCTTTAGGCGGCCTGCGAAACTGCTCGTTCACTGGTTGGAGGATTTGAACTGATAATCGAGTTATTAAAGTGGGATGATGATCAGGTAATGTTTTGAATTATGACCATCACTAAAATCATCACTGGTTGGAGGATATGAACTGATAATCGAGTTATTAAAGTGGGATGATGATCAGGTAATGTTTTGAATTATAACCATCACTAAAATCATCACAATTATCATAATCAAAATTATCGTAAGCGTTGTCGTTGTTGTGTACATTTCCGGCGCACTCTACTTTTCTGAGATTTGTGTGCCTACTTTGTGAAATTAATCTGGTATTGTACCATAAACCATTGCCAGAAATTTATTTATGCCAACGTCGAAGGAAACGGTACAAATAAACTATCATTATTAAAAACTGCGATGAAATGCAACAAATTAATCACCTATTAAACCGATTTCCAGCTCGGCTAGGTTTGCACACTTTCGTAAATGCCATCAGTGGCTGCAACCCCTATAGAGATCTGGAACATACCGAAAGCTAAGTGTTTCCATTTCGATTCCATTTTATGATCGAAAGACTTTCCGGTAACTAAAGCGGTCGAAAGATTTCTTGAAACTCTTAGTTTATACCAACATGGCTACCGATCGAGGTAAAATGGAAACACCTTGCCTGTAGCAGTCGCCGATAGTCGTCGGCCTTTCGCCCGCGCAAGTAGAAGTCAGACTGAAACCATCAACAGTTTTATACATCGAATTTTAAACATACAAAAAATCTATTGTTGTTAAACAATATCTACTGTTGTAACACATGTGCCATTTAGGTTCGACATGTTTAAATTTTTATTAATTTGTACTTTAGTAGTTTTAGGTAATTTTATCTGTACTATTTATTATTTTGTCCCTGATTTTTTTTTCTTTTTCAAGGTAGTCTGCTCTGTATAGGGTTCAACTCTTTTGTAGACTACCCTTATGACATAAGTTAGGTATATATATGTTGGTATATACCAGTTATGCAATGCTTTCTCATGGGACACCGTAGAATATGCCATGAGTCACGGGCCTTTACATGAGTGTCTATATGTAGAAAATACAAATGACAAGTGGCATTTTCAATGATATCCCACGAGAAAGCGTTGCATAACTAATTTATGCCAGGCCTACGCCTACGGAAAATCTTCGGAAATCATCGGAACTATCCAACAGTTTTCAGAAATCTTCGGAAATGTTGAAGAACCAATCCTGTAATTTAGCGAGACATTTTCTCCTGCCAGATTCTAAGAGGAGCATGCGCAGCCATATCAAACATCGCCGCTAACCAAGAGAACGTAGCCATACTGACGGATTTTGGAGTCGTGCCTTTGTTGGCTGGCTTAACTAGCAAGGTAAGCTCTTTCAGGATTCAGTTCTTTTACTAATCTTGTCAGATACATCTTGTGTTTAAAGCTGGGGCCAAACAAGAATGAGAAATGACAAGAATTTATTATCAAAATTATTATCATTATCATTATCAATTATCATTAGTATTACCATTATCATTATCATTATCAATATCAATATCCTCATCACCTTCATCATCACTATTATTATTATTATTGCAGTAAAAACTACAGAACATAGGGCGTAATAACGTAACCTATGTTCCTTCAGGGATTATCACTTTCTATTAAAACCTAATAACATTAAAACCGGCTCGTATGTCTAAAAAAGCTCATTTGGAAACGACGTGCATTCGCTAGAAAGACTGGCAACTGGTTACTATCAATTTCACTAACTATTTACAGTCCATCTTAAAGTCAATTAGGCAGCAACCTTGAATGCCCGGTTTGCCCTCACCTCGTTATACTCTGCATAGACGGGGATATCCCAAAACGCTTGCACATCTTGAGATTCATACAGTGGCTTGGGTTGTATCTTGGAGTACCACGGGGGGACCTCGTCAACCAGCTTAAGATCTCGTAAAAGCTCAAAGTACAACACTTTTAAGGCCGCATTGTGCCTCTCAAGGTATTTACTTTGAGGGGTGGTACCAGTCTTATGACATGAATATATCTTAGTTGGTAGCATCTGCTCATTTAGCTCCATCATACCCGCAATCGTATGAGTCGTTGCACGTTGCAACAACTATTATTGTTATTGTTATTATCATTATTGTTATTATTATTATTATTATTATTATTATTATTAGCTAATATAAACTGAAATTTGTAAGAACCGAACATTCAATAAGTTGTTTGTAACGCATTTTACAGACAGATCCTGAACTAAGGCAATATGTTGCGGAGGCGATCTCTAGTTGCTGCAGCTGGGCATCCAACACAGCCGACTTTTGTCGCGCAGGCGTAGTGGAACACATGGTTAACTACTTAAAGCGCAGCGATCCATTATTACATCGGTCAGCGGTTCGAGCACTTCACGGATTATCCCAAGACCCCGAGGGCTGCATCAGAATGCATGAACAGGGAATTGTTAAGGTGAGTCAAACCCTTTTTAATTTACGTTTCCAATACCAGAACGAAGAACTTAACCTAACAATCTAGTTGGCTGCTGTTATCAGCAATAAAGTTATAAAACGATCTTCGCTGTTATAACAGCAACTTAAATTCGAATCCTATTGAAGCCTGAATTTCGCAATTGCTAACATTACATTTGTAACCGCGAAGATCGCATCATTACGTCAGACATGTTTGCTGACGTCATTATTTGCATTGTGCTTCACTAGCGTGGGACTTTAGGTGGAAAAAGATAACAAAATAACAAAAAATAATAATAGATCGTATGCTCAGACCGTCCGGGTTAGTGTAGTCCTGAGGACTGTTGTCGATGTTGGTGACTAACGTTTCGATAACCTGTGGAAGTCATCTTTAGAGTCAAGTGAGGAATGGTGTGTCAATAGAATACTTATACAGTCTGGTACGCGATAACTGAAAAAAAGATAATTTAAAATTTGGGGAAAAAAATTAAGTGAGGTTAGCAATCAAAATGTAGGTTCCATATATCCAATTTTGAAGAAAATACTGGTGCGAAAAAAAAACGCAAAACCATTGGCGGCAAAACGAGTTCTTACATTCTTTATAGAATTTCAATTTTTAAAAACGCGTCTCGCAGTTTCAGGTGAAGTTTATTTGGGAAAGCTTTTCTAATATTTAGGACTTCTCAATTTGCGTAGCTCTAGACAGGAGCCTATGAATAGGAGCCTCCATCTGCCATACTAGCACTTTGAGTCAACCTTTGCGCATGCGCGTATCTTTTTATTTTTAGAACGCTGCGGGGGGTCTAGGATCGTGCGTACTGTTCACAATGCCCAATCAGAACAAAGTAGGATTTTTACGAGTGAAATGCATGTGAAACATCTGTGAAACATTTCACACAGGTGAAAAATGAGCCCCATTCTGAAAACGTAGTTCTAAAAATAGAACGAGAGGCGGAAAGGTTTACTCAAGCATATAGTGCATGTGGAGACTCAGACTATTAATCGGTTCAGATTGCTGTCGATCGGAAAGAAAAGCACCTATGCTAATGAAGCAAAAATGTTAATAAAGATTCAACTATAGCAAGTACCTGGAAACGTGCCACTCTGTTTCAAGTGAAATAATGAAGTAAGCATTTTACATGCTATTCAAATAAGTTATTTTCATTGTAGATATCATTGAGAAACTGCTCACGCTGATTGGTCGAGTGCTATGGAGACGTAATAACAATAATAATAATAATCATGATGATGATGATGATGATAACAGTTTAATTAGTATCCCACAAGGTGGCTCTTTTGTGCTAAACTAACCTACCACAGCCAATTATATTACATCGGGAGTCGATTTTACTGAGGGAGGAAAACCGGAGTACCCGGAGAAAAACCCTCGGTGTCAGATTGAAATTGACAAATTTCAGTCCATGTGCGGATACCAGGGGTTGATCCCGGGTCGTAGAAGTGGGAGACGCGAATCCCGGGTCGTAGAGGTGGGAGGCGCGGATTCCAGGGGTTGATCCCAGGTAGTAGAGGTGGGAAGCGCGGATTCCAGGGGTTGATCCCGGGTCGTAGAGGTGGGAGGCGCGAATGATGACCGCTATGCCAACCCGACTCCCTAAAAAATCAGACATCAGAGTTTGTATAATACCTGCATGGTATATAAAGTGTGCTGGTCGGTCTAATACCTGCATGATACATAAAATGTGCAGATTGGTCTAATACCTGCATGGTACATAAAGTGTGCTGATTGGTCTAATACCTGCATGGTATATAAAGTGTGCTGATTGGTCTAATACCTGCATGGTACATAAAGTGTGCTGATTGGTCTAATACCTGCATGGCATATCAAGTGTGCTTATTGGTCTAATACCTGGATGGTGAATAAAGTGTGCTGATTGGTCTAATACCTGCATGGTATATAAAGTGTACTGATTGGTCAAATACCTGGATGGTGAATAAGGTGTACTGATTGGTCTAATACCTGGATGGTGAATAAAGTGTGCTGACTGGTCGAGAACCTTGACATGATTAGAATACAGACTATGAATGACGCCACTGATTCGTGGAATCTCTTAAACCCTACAACTTTCAGTCAGTTCGTTTTTCAATCTCTTTAGTTTTAATGTGAAATGAAAAACAGTGTTTCTTGCCGTAATTCTTAAATGATGGGTCAAAGATGAAGCCCTAAAAGTCGCACTGGCATTGACCAATTTTTTAAGAGCAACGATTCTGAATTTGCCTTTTCACTGACAACAACATAAACAATTTATGTCCTTGAAAATTTGGATTCAGTTTTTGTATGATTCCAATTTGGCTGCGGTTTGATGTATAACATCATGTGGTGCGAAACAAAAAAACTTGCACCACAAGGTGAAGTCAAAAACGGCCAAGTGGAAAGCAATTGTAAGACCGATTATTGATTAAGACCTTTTTCACAGTTACTCGTACGTATGGTTGGGTCAGATGACGAGATATTGCAGGAAGAGGCGGCCGCGTGTTTACGCCAAATTCGAGATCTTGCAGTGGCCAATGAGAAAACGCGAAAGGAAATCGAACAAAGACAAGCCGAAGAAAAGAAGGCCAAACGAGAAAAGAAATTCCGTAAAGTCTCTGAAACGCACGGCAAATCAGAGGAACTGCTTGTCATAGTGGGGCGGTTCCCAATTGAATAAGCTGACTTATAAGAACTTTTCTGTTTTAAGAGAAAATTACATCGCACAATTAAGTGTGTTTACTTTGCCTTTACGTTTGAGTTCAAACTGCCACTGTTAACATAAAGATAAATAGTATTTCTAAATTTTATTTGTCTAATATTTGCAGGGTGCTTTATCAATAGTTTCAGTTCTGGAGAACCATAAATATTTGAACTAGCTAACTGTACATCTTGATTAATAACGATTTAGATGTAGAACTTAACAAAAAGAAAAGAGAAACTAAGTTAATTACACGACGTTTCGACGATATCTTGTCCTCATTATCAAGTGAAAGGAAAAATTCAGTGTTTAAAGTTAAAGGAGCGAATATATGATATGTTAATTTACATGAACAGTTTCGCCCTTAGGGAGTCACTTTGAATGTTTTTTGCATTTTGTTAGGACTCTGATGTTCTTAGTCAGATCCCGTGGGATAGTTCCATGTTTTGACATGTAATGTTTACCAATGGCTTTACGTCATTTCTTTTAACGGTTCATCAACGGTAATAAATTTATGTATTGTATCCAATTTCATGTGTTGTCCTGATTGTTGCACCAAACAAGTGCTTATTTTTGTCGGGTGAAATTAATAACTACACGATACCCTGATTTGTCAAGCTGTCGACCGGCGTCTATGCGATTCTCTAGCAATAACATACGAGAAGCCCTCAGTCAAATTTTGCTTTTCACGCTCCAAGTAAATTGCAAACGAACTAAAGTGCACTTCGGTTTTCTGTACAAACCTGCCGCAGAGCAGTTAGCAGACCGAGTCATGCAGGAATGGTAGAAGATACCACAGGAGAATGAACAAGCTAAAAAGACATGCGACAGCACAGGGCTACAAATGACGAGCGGTGATTCCTCATTAAACCGAAAGAGAAATGTTTACCGGCCTGCGTAGACATTAGATTGGAAGTTACTTAGACCAAATTTGGATATTGTGCAGCATCACAGCGCGGCAACGGTCTGCCTTACTTGGAACAGCAAACATCATAAGAAAAAAGCTCACCACCGTCTGAGGTATTGTCGACTTGATGGTAAGTTCAGGGTTGCCACTATTTACTGGGTGTGAAATTCCAGGACTTTCCAGGACCTTTTCAAGCAAATCTAGGACCTTCTCTATCAAATAAAACTTCAATGCTTTACACATATTTTCCAAAATACTTTCAAGAATACACATACTATATGAACAAGCTTTAGAAGATATGTTTCTAGACAAAAATTAAGCCTCCCGGAGTCGCAGTTTTTGTTTTAGAAGGTTGTCTTATAAAAAAAAACAAAAAAACAGCTTGTTTTTATTATTTTTGGAAGTTAAGAAAACAAAGGTTTGCCCATTCCAGGATTTTCAAGGACCACGACCCAAATTTAAAGACTTTCCAGGGTCTGGAATTTTTTTCCTCAATTCCAGGACTTTCCAGGATTGTCAAGGACCGTGGCAACCCTGTGAATTAGAACAATCAATTTGGTTAGTGATAAAGCCGTGCCTGGCAACAGAAGAGCTCTTTTGTCTGTGTCCGCGAATGTAAATTCCCCTGCGTATAACCAACATAACCCGCATCGCACAGGTCTAAACCCATGTATTAAATTAAAGCTTAAAAAGCTGACTTTTTGCTGTACTAAAAGTTTTGAATTAAAATGAAGTTTTAGAATTTTTTACGGTCTCTAATAACAAGCGAAAAAGAGTTCCAACTCAAAGGGAATATGTTCGTTTCCCCTAAAATTTGCACAGTAGTTTCTTCATTATACGACTAACAAAAACGTGTCTGCGTTTTTTCTTGTTTTATGCTGCAATCGAATATGAAAAAACGCAGAAACGTCTTTTTAGCACCTTTGTTCTGGAAACTGGCGGATTAATTAAATCATTAATAATCAATAATAGCTTGAACTTGTAACTTTCGAAAGGTGATTTTGTCGCTTATTTTTAAAAAACGTAAAAAATTTATTTTCATTCAAAATTTTTAGTATAGTTCGAAAGACAGCTCTAAAGAAGCTTTACTTTGATATATGGGTTTAGGTATCTACGGTATAAGACAGACGCACAAACACAAACGAGCAGCCTCCCTCAAAGTTATCCTTGTTGAAGCAAATATTTATATCGAACCAAACATGGGAGTTTACAAACTAAATAAATGAATTGTGACGTTTTATATAGGCCTGCCATATCATTGTACCACTTGGATGAGCTCTGCGATTGTGCAAATCCCGTCCAGTTCGTGAATCTGGTCCGCAATAATGCTTTTGCGAGAGCAAACGTTTCAAATTTATATGTTTTTTTCCGAAACCGGTTCGCTAAACGGTTAAAACATCATTCCCACTCAATAAAGCTTTAATGGCTCCCTTTTGTTCCTTTTAAAAACGATGTCTTTTCCACTAGAGGTGAGAAAATCTAATACCCGATCAGTAGCTTGTTCATCTTCTATGTTTGTGAAAATGTAAGACAAGACGCGCTCGTCTGCATCTTATCTGAGTGCGACCTTTTGTATTCTGAAAGGCGATCAACCAAATACAAAGCCGTCTGCTGGTGGACGGGATTCAAACTTTGTCCAAAAAAATCCCTAGTCTTTGGGCAGGCCGTTTTTCTCTCCTCTCCCCCTCCCCCTTCCATTACATTTTTTTGCTTGTTCCCAGTACTAACGCCGAGCGCGCGCTGTGAGTTTTCCGCGCTAAAAAACATCCAACCGCCTGCAAGCAGGTTAGTCTTGTGTGGGTTCTAATCACTCGCATTTTTTCGTTTTCTAAAACATCGAATATCGATCTCGCATCCAACACCGTTTTTTTTTTTGGGTTCTTCCAATAAAAACTTGCACTCAGTTTTTAAAAAGGTTCAATAGACCAATTTCGATATATTAAAATTCAACATGGTTCCGAGGCTGAGGGGACTAAAACAAAAGAAATAAATTATTCATTCCTCAATCCCAGCTGGCATTGAGGAATGGATAATTTATTATAATTTTAATATATCGAAATTGGTCTATTTTCATTTTTTTGGCACAATCAAAAGAGTTAGGCGTTCATTTCCAGCCCAGTGAATGCCCACATTGTCAGTTTTTTGGCATTCTGCTTTTGTTAGCTACGTAAAGGCGAGTGATATCAATCTCGTAACGACGGAAGAACAACTTGATAAGAACTTTGACTCTTTGGCTTAAAGATTTTAAGAAGTTAGAACATTAAAGCTCAGAAAAATTTACTGGTACTAAACCAGAGAAAATGAGGGAACAGAGGGACGCTCCCGGTCTAGCCTTTGGATATGTCAAATACAGAAAGATATTTTTAGAAGCGAGGTCTGTTCCCCGAGACGTTCGCATATCAAATATTGAACAGCCTCACACGCACTTCGCTATTATTATTGAAATTTCTCTTTCACTCACAAGTTCATATTAAGACTTAGCTCTGTGCGGACGTCTTGGGAAACAGATTCCCGCGGCAGAGCCAATCTATAAATAACTTTAGTGGAATTGACATATCCCGACCAACGCCCTCAAAGTCCCTCTCTGTCCCCTCATTTTCTCTTGGTACTAAAATAACCCTGAAATGCACTCGAACACATTCAGAAAAGACCTGGACTAAACGTTATTGTTTTTAAAGCTTGCGGCTTTAATAAAGATTCGGTTAAATGAACTTAATAATGTTGTACAATTATGTGCAAAAATCCTATCTTAAAAATTTCTAATTCTTATCTATCGTAATTGCGAAAAGAAAAAATATTTTCCTGTGTGTATTTGAAGCAACACAATATATTGTCCAGACCAAGTAGCGGGTGGCTGCAGCATGAAGACGTACTTGATGACCTGAACTACTTGTTTTAAAATTGTTTGCTGGTTGAAAAACTCATCTTCGTTTCTTTCTTTTTTGATTACTTTCAAATGGTTAGATTCCTTGATTCGAAAAAGACTATCTTGTCTTCAGGCCGAACTGCGGTTCTTATTATAAATATAAATTTCTATTTATCGAACATTTTGACCGCAGTAAAACAAAGATAAAAAAAGACAACCATATATAAACAGGATTGCCCTATCTATATTAAACTTTGCCTGCATGTGTTACTTTTAGCTGCACTTTTTAAGCAACTTTTAAAGTGATCCAAATTGTTTTAAGGCAAACTTTTAAGATCCGTTAGGAGTAACCTTAAATAAATGTGATTAGCTTTGTTTACAAAATACAATTATTATAACTGAATCTCTCGATATAAAATATGTGTAAATTATGCTAATATATGCAGGCTACAATACCCGGGGTAACTATCTGTCGTTATGGCGGCTTATCTGAACGCACAGGATAGCGAAGAAACTGTTACAAGAGAACTCTTCTGGATCAAACACAGTTGTTCCCCCGGTGATGGAGCTAGCCGTACTTGTATCCAAAGGACTTCTGCTCTGCCAGCCGCGGCAGTTGTTAGTATAAAGTTTTCCGTTATTTCTTGACCCGTGCCAGAAGTACTTATAAGGCCTGCAACACAGCAGTGATAACAATGATCACCATGGCAACAATAATGATGATGATGTTGGTAAGGATGGCAACGAAAATGACGAAATAATTACGACAATGATGAATAAGTGTTGTTCACATTGCTACATCTTTTTGTCCCACTGTGAAGTTGTTTCAGACAGGTTCCTTTTGTTGGTACTGTTTTAGCTTGCTATGCACAATGCACAAAAAAGAAAAGAAAGAAGGGAGGGAAGGGGAAGGGAAAAGAAGGGAAGAGATAGGGGAAGGGAAGGGAAGAGGAAGGGGAAGAGAAGGGGAAGGGAAGAGGTAGGGGAGAGGAATGGAAGGGGAAGGGAAGGGAAGAGGAATGGAAGGGGAACGGAAGGGAAGGGAAAGGAAGAGGAATGGAAGGGGAAGGGAAGGGGAATGGAAGGGGAAGGGAAGGGAAGGGAAAGGGAAGAGGAATGGAAGGGGAAGGGAAGGGAAGGGAAGGGGAAGGGAAGAGGAATGGAAGGGGAAGGGAAAGGGAAGAGGAATGGAAGGGGAAGGGAAGGGAAGGGAAGGGAAGGGAAAGGAAGAGGAAGGAATGGGAGGGATGGAAGGAATGGAAGAGAAGGGAAAGGAAGAGGAAGGGAAGAGGAATGGAAGGGGAAGGGAATGGAAGGGGAAGGGAAGAGGAATGGAAGGGGAAGGGAAGGGAAGGGAAAGGAAGGGAAGAGGAATGGAAGGGGAAGGGAAGAGGAAGGGAAGAGGAATGGAAGGGGAAGGGAAGGGGAAGGGAAAGGAAGAGGAATGGAAGGCGAAGGG
>JAOCPT020573981.1:0-10672 GCA_026546935.2 Palythoa grandiflora | reverse complement strand
CATTTGCTGTATTTTTGAGCACTTGGCCTCGACTTGATGTTTTTGTTTGTCGGCAGTGGAGCGTAATTCGGAAATGGACTATTAAACAAGATTAAGATTAGAAATATGTTGACAATTGGTTCTAACTTCTTATCGAGTAGCTTTTCGATCATGCTTTCAAGTTTATCCATTCTCTTTTCTTCCGTCCGTGATGGAACTGTAATACTAGTGAAAACAACAACAACAACAACAACAATAAAAACAAACCTACATTATTGAAGAAAGTCGTACATTTTTTATAATATTTGCCATGTAGTCACGCCTAACTTTAATTATTAAATAAATCTAAAAAGGATATGTCTTTCATTGAAATACAAAAATGGCCAGTACAATACAACAGAACAAATATTGTTAGAAAACTTGAGGTTGGATTAATATTATGTAAGTGGTGGGGGTGGGGTCGGCCGGGGGATCGAGGAGAGGGAGGGGGAGGGGGCGTGAGGTGCCATATGGATCCCATACTCTTTGACCTTGGCGTCTGACCGTGCGCCTTAGAGAAACTAGAACAAATAACCTAATACAGGCTACAATCATAATCTCTCAACGTTTTGATTACATGTCCCGTCCCCCTCTCTCCCCGTTTCTTACATCCTCGTTCCAAGGGCTGAAGATTAAAAGTTTCGAGCCGGAATGAACTCGCTCCGATTTCTTCATTCCTCTTCTTTTAGCACTGTATTTGAGTATACAGTGCTTACATGACTCCGGAACGAAAATGAAGTCATTCCGGATCGAGTTCGCGCAGGATTCTCGCTCCCGATCGAAACTTTCATTTCAGTGTGAGATTCTATCACGGAATCATGCAAACGGAAATCGAAGTTCATTCCGGATAAGACCAATCTTGTCCCCAGAGCCTTAGGTTGTTTGATCAGCGGGGCGCTGCCTAGCACATGAACACATTGAGCCACAAATCCAAGATGGCGACAATTAATTTTCTGATCGAAAATGTATGTGCTGACCTGAAACAGTGCAGATTCAGACATACTAACCTGTCAGGATAAAAACTTGAGAGGCACCAAATAATTGGTGAGATTTTAGTAAAATGTCTGAATCAAATTCCCGCCAAAGTGCCTGCACGCGTGCGCCTCGTTTTCCCGTCAAAATCCCAGTTTCGCGCGCCACGTGAAAATGATCCTGAGAACATTTAATAGCGAATGAAGTCAAACAGACATCTGGACCAGCGCATGCATGATGCAAATGAGGATAAATATTTTTAATTTTATTTTTGGATCGAGATAAAGTTTGAATCTCAAACGATATTTGTTTTACTCCAAAAATGATCGTAAGATCTTATCACCTTGGCGTGAGATCGTGAGAATGCGCCTAAAATCGTGAGACTTACGACAAAAGCGTGACAGCTGGAAGGTCTGCAGACCCATTATTTTCGATTCCATCGTGTAAATAAACGAAGAATGAACCCCAAGCGGATCCGTATCATTTAACACACCCAAAAAATGAAAAGAATTAGAAGCGTTCGTCTGAACGTACCGGCAGTTACACGGTTTTTTTTTTATAAGAACAACTTCATTAAGAACAACGAGGCTCAAATTTGCCAAGACTTAAGAACAATTTAAGTCTTAAGAACAAGTTCAAGCTGAGGCTTGATAAACATGAAACTTTTGTAGTAGAAAATTGACTAAAACTGAGCGATACAGCGTAAAACATAAAAAAGGTTCACTGTAAAGATTGCTCAACAAAAAAATGAAGGTAGTTCGCCTCTAAATTCAGCCGTACAATACATGTGCGTCGCAAGGCGTTTCAGTTTTCAATACCTTTTTTATTTTGTTTTTTCTTCAATAAAAACCGCTCACAGAAATAAGAACAAATTGTGGCTGAAATCGCCAAAAAATTAAGAACAATGAGCCTCGACAAAATTTATTGTTTCGCAGCTTGTATGTATTTAAGTACCTATGGTTTTGACCTTAGAAAAACTGCATTGTACAACCTAATAATGACATATATTCATTATCAACCCCTTTCGATGACAATTTTTCAGCAGTTCCAAACGAAAAATAATAATTAGCAACTGAATGATTAAAGAGAATTTAAGCAGTACGGATCAAGAACTTATTTTCAGCCCTGTCAACAGCTAGCTGAATTATGTCTCCTTTTACTTTCAACACACAACCAAACCAACGAAAATAAAGCACCCCATTTTATGAAATTTAAGAACATTCTGAACAATTGACATGACCCAAACCGAGGCGTGTCCGTGTCCGCTAACTCAGGACGGCACGCGTTGTCTGTCCCGTCCATTTTGGCATTTTTTACTCAGTAATAGATTTTATTTGGTGGTGCCTCAATGTTTTCGCAATACAGTCCTCTTGGGAAATAAGATGCTTTCTTTCGTGTGTTTTTCATACCGCATCTGAAATAAAAAACGGTTTTCCCCAAAACGATTGTATCTGGGGAAAACTGAGGCTATCGAATAAAGTCCATGATTTTGTGACCTTGCAATTTCCTGTATTCTGATTGGTTTTTGTGCGGTCTGTCAAAATGCGAGTTTGGCCCACGGGCCATATACGCGCGTATTTAGACCGGTTTCCGGAATGTTGATTTTCACAAAATTATAAAAACTAGCAAAATTACTTTTAAATACAGTTTAAAAGTGATTTCCAAATTTTCGAAAAATTTCCTGAGATTTCCGATCACTTCCGCAGATTTCCGAGGATTTTTAGAAAACCTTCAAATGTCCAAAAATGCATAAAAACAGTTTGCAATCAGTGCCGAAGCTTTCAGATGATTTCCGAAAACTGTCGGATAAATCCGATGATTTCCGTTGACGTAGGCATGGGATAAATTATCGGAAGTAAAAAAAGTTATATAATAACCGAATTATTTACCTCGCTTGCTCAGTCTGTTTTTAAAAATATCAGACCTCGGTTTTTTTAGTACGAACTACGAACCTCGGACCGTACAGACCTCGCGCTAGGTTAATAATCTCTTATAAATTATAACTAGCGAAATTTTTACAAAACATCTTTAAGAAATAGAGAAAGTATTATTTTCTCAGCGAAGCGAAATTAAAGAAAGAAAAGAAAACGAAAAGAATTTACCAGTACCGAAGTGAATTTCAATAAAGAACCTTAAAGTATTTACCAGTACCAAGTGAATTTCAATAAAGAACTTAACTTCAGAACGACAAACGAAAATTTAAAAAAGATGTTCGTCATATTAAACGAGCAATTTTTAACATTGCGCTTTTTGCACGATTCACACTGTGCTCTAGCTCTGTTGTCACCGGACCTTGCTCTGATATTTTTTCATACAGACCACGCGCTCGGCCCATAATTATATAATATTACCCCCGGGCAAATGTATAGAATGCACCCGCCCGACCGCCTACGAGTAGCCAAGAACATGCCTGATGAAAGGTCACTTTCTGTAGTAAAATGCCCTAACATGGAATACACATGTAATCTCAATCAGTGGGCGGAGAATGGAAAGCTTTTAGCTTAGAATTAAAATAAAAACATTTTAATGTTATTTAAACACAAAACTTAAGATTTGAAAAAATTGGAATAAACACAATGGTCTTCAGTTGCTGTCCATCTTGTTCAGAAATACAAATACGATGTTATTTGTTACTTTCAAATGATGCTCTTACCGACTTACGTTACGAGACATAGTTTGCTAAGGGTATCTTTTAATTAATTTGTGAGTTGCGCGGTGTTCAAACGTAAAATGTTGAACCAGAAACGGCCAGAAGTATAAAAAACGTGACTTTTAAGAGCACTTGGTTTTTGCTAAACGGCGCCTAAGTTCTTTTTAAAAATCCATCAATTAGGTGCTTTTCGTTGAAGAATAAACATACATGTGTCATAAGTTAATGTCGCTTTGCCGGCTTTAAAAACCTAAATGGCTTATAGATAGAATTAGGAAGTGAAAAGTAGACTGTTGTCGATATAGCTTTTAAACTAGCAATTACTGTTTGTCTTCTGGAAAAATAATAGAAAAAATTGAAACGTGTAACTTTTCACGGAAATATTCTAAAAGGCATCATAATTTATGTTGTGAAAAGTTATATCTATTTATTTTTGTAATCTGTAAGATTAGATTTTATTATTTCATCTTTATGCTCACCGATCCACTTGACATAACACATGACACTAAAGGGCTGGCAATTATCTTTCAAAAGTTTTGAATAAGGAATGTTCTCCTTATCCATTTTACCGCCATGGTGAGGCGAAGTGAGACGCGATATGCATTGTTAGATTTCACTCTAGTGATTGGTCCAATAGACTTCAATAACACTTGACTTGGTTTGATTGACAGGTGAGCTTCTGAGAGGGACGCCGAACTTCCCAGGATTTTTACGACGTACAAAATGGCCACTCTACATCCGTACCAAAGTACTTTGGTAAAATATCATAGTTCGTTAGTCGATGAAATTCGCACAGACAGAGTAGTACCTTTGCTGTTCGTAAGCCACGTTTTGACTCAAAAAGAAATTGATAATATTGACATTGGAAGATCGTGGCACGAAAGATGCGAAATCTTGCTCGATGTTTTACATTACAAGGGCGAGAGAGGGTTTCGAGAGTTTTGCAATGCATTGGAAGACACATACCCTCATTTGGCAACGCAACTGAGAGAGAACAAACCGCAGGTAGAGGTTTTAGGTAAGTGAAGTAAAATGCTATTTTGCTACGTAGCTGTTTTGCATTCAGTCTGTGGTTTATTTGAGGTATGCTATTATCAAACTTGGACTCCGACCGTACACTGTCGAATTCCTTTCTCTCAAACGTAAACTTTTAATTGTGTGAGTAAGTTCTCGAATTTTTCACTTAACCAACCCCTAAGTTATTGTTGACAGAGTTCCATTATACTCAGAGAGTTTCTTTATACAGCCTTCGCGCATTAATATTGTTGTTATGCACAGTTTTGTTGATTTCCTACGAGTATTTATTGTAGCCGCATGGCGTCGTTTCTCATTGGTTGTTGCATGACATTAGCAAAGTGTTTTAGCATCTATAATTCGTGAAATTCAAATGAGATCTCGCAGGAAAGCGTCTTACCACACACCCTGTCTTTACTATTATCTGCAGAAAGTGAGTCTAGACAAATTTCAAAAGGAGAAAGCCACATATACAGCGTTTCGTATAAAGACAAATCCAGAGTAGAGCGCTCAGGTGGAGAATTCGAAAAACGACAAGAACTTGAGAGGGACGCGATCATTTCGTCGCGTTCGCAACCAGAATCTCAGGAGATGCGGAGAGACCAAATGAGTTACGATAAAAGGCCTTATCAGAGTTCAGCGGAAAACATCCACCGTTACGGCAAATACGAGGAAAGACCACAGTTTAACTCGACCCAAATGGAACATGATCGCACATCACAAGGCTCTAGCGAGAGAGGGTTTCGCCGGTCAACAACTAGTTTGGATGTGCAAGTAAGTTTAAATTTTCTAGTAGGTCAAGCAAATCGAACTCAACAGTTTACGAGTAATCAGTTTTAGGAACAGCGATTTATCCTCTTGTCTGAATGTTATGATTTGCTTTGAATGAAAATAGTAACTTTGTGTATTCACATTTTTAAAATACATTAAGTGGCGTCGTTTTCAATCCATGGAAATAAGTTTGAAGAAATACGATCGCTCATGAGAAAGATAAGAAATACTTTTCTTGCTTATTTTGTCATTTGGAATTTATAACATGCAAGCGCTTGTTTACGATTGACCAGCGAAAATTTGTTTTTAGAGATGACTCAGAATGAATATCGTTACAAATTGTGATAAAAATAATTTTATTGGAAAGTAATTTTAGTTTTTCTAAGTGCGATTTTTGCTGTGCTCGTCATCAAGTGTTAGCAACTGGGTGTTTGCATGTTTTTCTGCTCGTTTTCGGTATTGTAAAGTTTCGTTAAGGCATTGTTTTGAAAACTGAGTTTCAATTTAAAATGCAACGGAAATTCGTCGAATAGCTATCGGTTTTCGGTTGAAATTGATTAGTTGTAAACCAGAAATGTTTTATCTCACCTTTTCTGCAGCGAGAAAATAACAATCTAACCGCCATCTTGTTTGTGGAGATAAAGGTACAAACAAGTTATTTGGGCTTTATTCAGCAGGTATCCTGCCATTTCAGTATTGTAAAAAAAATTATACATAAATTTTCGATAAGGAAATTCGATATTAGCGTGTTTTTTAAATGAGAAAATTGTTCGCATGATTTGTCAGTTGAGTTTTGCTATGAATGATTGATTCAAGCGCTTCGAACGGCGACCAGCATAAAGTGAAAATTATCACCATGAAACGTCTGAATTTAAGATTGTTCTTTTTTAGACGACTTTCTTTAAAATATCGTGAGTTTGCAAATAGCTCATATATTGTTCTTGCAAGTGTACTCGCTTTTTCTGTTTTCGAATTTAAAGTCTTCCTCGATGCCCTTTTGAATGTGTGCCGTGTAAAGTTTGTGTACTTCCAAGCCATTTCGGAATGTTTTGGTACTGTACAATAGTAACGTAGAGTGTGAATTTAGTTTAGTACTGCCGCGACTTTCGTTTTTTATTTCATTTACTGTTGAAATTACTTCGAAAAAAGACGTCTAAAACTTTCCGGTTTTGTTGATCAAAAATTGGCTCACGAGTGTTTTTTGCCCCAACACATCGAAGAGGAGGTTTTCAAAAATTGGTTCGCTTTTGGAATAAGAAGAGCTTTAAACGTAAGATTTAGCATGAATTAGTTTAGTTTAACCCTTGGTACAACTTTTAAAAACTAGTAGTAAATGTAAATATTTCAGTTTTCAGACGTATTATTCCTTTTTGTAGATTTTGTCACGTATGAAATTATATAGTATCAACTTTCAGGCATTTGAATTTTATTTTATTTTTCGGCTTATGATTTAAAACAAACGATTTCTCCATACTAGTTTGCAGACAATTACTAGTTCAGATTTTTTTCGTGCAAAATCATTTATTCGTTAATGGAATTTAACTTTGGTAACTATTGGTAAATTCTTTTGAAATGAGTCACTGAGTTTTGCAAAATGTGCGAGCGGAGGCGGACAAATTATGATTTAAACATTACATATGAACTATTTTTAGAATGCGCAAACGTTAAATGTCTAATTGTGTTGTGATTTTTGAAATAAAGGGTTTATTTAGAATTAAAATCGTGAACCGTTTGCGATTTACTGGATAAAAACGACCTCGCTAGCAGGTCTGTGCAAAAGTTTTTATAATGTTTATTCTTTTGGTAAATATGTTAAAATAATTATATTATTTATATAATAAAAATACTTTAGTTTGTAAATCTTAGTAATAAAACAAAAAATTATTCAAAATCAATTTTAAAATGCTTTGTGAAGAACAATGTTAATCCATTTGTTTTAAAACAACTGACCAATTTTGACATAAAGATGCATTCAGTTTGATGTTTGCGGAGTGGGTGACAATTATGTTCTGGTTTTTATATTTTTATCTGTAGCTGTCATTTTGTATTGTTTCATTATCTTTGCAGTGACAAATTTTATCAGAACCAGACTGATAAATAGTGTTTCTGTTTGTTTTAACATGGAGAGCCAACATTTTCTTTTTACTACAGAAAAAATAATCCATAAAAACCCATATTGTCTCTGTACAATTTGTTAAGATTTAGGAAAATTTACATATTTATCAGAATGTTTGCTGGTGGCATTTGTATTAAACTGTTTAAAACTCTGGTATTTTAATTACAAATCATTGGAACTTTTTTTTAAATATAAAGATTTTTCTTATTGAAATCAGTACTTGTTGCTCAACCAGTAGTTTCTTATTTGTTTTAATTGACTGTGTCTGACTGTGTGTGCTGATCAAGAGTTACTGGTTTAAATTCAAGTAGCTAATTGAATGCTGATTTGAAATGGAGTTTTTTTGTTTGCTATTAGTATTATACATTTTGCATTGCTAGATATATATTTTATGAAAGAATTATTCCATGGAATCTGCTATATTGGGAAATATATAATTTGCAATTTTCTCAGTGTTTTTTGAAGGAATACAACGATTCCTGCTACATCCTTTTTTTAATAAGAACAACTTTATAAGAACGAGGCTGAGGCTTGATAACTAGGATAGTTTTTGTGGTAGAAAATTGACTAAAACTGATTGATACAGCAGAAAACAAAAAGATTCACTGTAAAGACTGCTCACCAAACAATGAAGGTAGTTCGCCTCTAATTTCAGCTGTATAATACATGTGCATTTTCCAATACCTTGTTTTATTTTGTTTCTTATTCAATAAAAGCCACTCACAAAAATTAGAACAAATTATGAACATATCGAGACTGAAATCACCAAAAAATTAAGAACATGATCCTTGGCAAAATTTACTGGTTCTTGCAAAAAAGGCATGTAAATGTTGGCTTTCAACTGATAGTGATTTTTTGTTTTTATTTGAGCTGGGACACTTAAAATGAAGATAATAAGAAATTTATGATGAGTGTAATTAGCAGTGTGATTAGCAGTGGAACAACTTATATTAATTTTATGTAGTTTAAAGTTTATAATATTTTAATTGCTGATTGAAACTTCCTGACCAAAATTTTCCTTGAATGCTTGAGACATACTCTATAGTGAGTTGAGCAAACAATCAGTCATCTTCATACCTTGATGTTCAAAATAACAGTGACTATAAAATGTATTTTACTATTTATATGAGCGTTTCAGAGTGACATATTTTTGTTAGATAAAAGAAATGAGCATTGTTCTGCCTAAAGTTAACCTTACAACAATATCTTTGATTTTATTCTAGCTTTTAAATGTTGTCTTGAATTCCTTTTTAATATTTTGAATTTTTTCACACCAAATACATATCTTAAAAAAATCAAGTCTTATGTTATAAAAAGGAAATCAGTGATTTATATATTTTTTATTTCCCACAAAAAATAAAGTAGGATGTCATGTAGGAAATGCCTTTTCATTGAAAAGATTTTAGCTTTAGGGCTTGACACTTGATTGATTTTCCTGTTCTAAAAAATAAATTGATATTGAAAAATATGCCATAAGTGAACATATTTTAAATTCTTTTAAACAGAAAATGATTCAAATACTTAATTGCAGTGTATATGTTGTTGTTAATTAAGTGATATTGGCCCTTGATGAGGTATCATTATTTTCTGATATTGTGCTTTAAAAAAGCTGTTGTTTAGTGATATTTACCTTTTAATCAAATTGCATAAAAGTGGTAACTGTGTCAAATATTCAATTAATGTAACTTGCAGCTTTGGAAATATTTAACCCCTAACACAACTTGTAAGTAGTTAATATATTTCTAAATTCTACTTACCAAACCCTATACTTTCCATCCTTTTTTTTATAAGAACAATGAGGCCCCAATTTTCTAAAATTTAAGAACAATTTAAGAACAAGCTCAGGCTGAGGCTTAGTAACTAGGAAAGTTTTGAAAGTGGTTGAAAATTAACTAAAAATTAGCAATATAGCATTAAACAAAATTTAAAATTTTACTGTATAAAAGACTGCTCAACAAACAATGAAGGTAATTCGCCTCTAAATTTAGCCAATCTGTGTGGTGTAAGGCGTTTCATTTTCCAATACCTTGTTTTATTTTGTTTTTTTCTTTAACAAAAACTGCTCACAGAAATAAGATCAAATTAAGAACAAAATGAGGCTGAAATCGCCAAAAAATTAAGAACAGTGAGTGTTGGAAAAATTTACTGGTTCTTTTAAAAAAAATGTGTGTATTAGCCGTTTGTGAGAATTTTGCTCTTTTACTTCTGCAGATTACTTTACCGTATTTACCCGTGTATAATACACTCCCATGTATAATACGCACCCCATAATTCAAATTCATTTTCAGAATCTTAATAAAAACAACAGTAGACATTTCAGCTTGTAAACAAACAGGAAAACACTTGTCTAGGACTACTCAAACAGATGTTTTTGTTTTCACTACCATCATGTGTGCTCCACTTAGTTCAAACTAATTGTGCCTAGTTAAAATAGTAGTTTAATTGACTCTGCACATGAATAAAGTTACTTTGATAGTTACTTTGTTCCAATGAGAGATTCCTGTTGTCAAACACTGATATTATGGCTGATATGCAAATTTCATTATTCTCAATGCAAGGTTCCGTGTAAAATACGCACTCGGATTTTGAAGGTCATTGCAGAACAAAAAAGTGTGTATTACACACGGATAAATACGGTATTTGATCAGATCCTCATTTCTTATTACCAGTTACATTGTGTTATTTGAGTTATGTAAGGAGAAATGTTACATTGATAAATTGTTTGATAATGAAAGAGTTAATATCTGTTTAATGTCAGATACAGGTCCATAGCATTCCTGTTATCGAGTCTTACTCCTCAGCAAGCTTTATTTTAATAGAACGTAATCAAATGTTTTTAACAGTGATTTTAACAATTTCTTCTCTTTGTTTAGCCTGGACCAGGTGAGCAAGAGATCATGGAAAAGAAAACAATTGTTTTAGAAAAGGTAGGTGATAAAAGTCAGATTAAATCTAAGAACTGGACAAAACCTTTCCTTATTTCTTGACAGATGTGACCTTCCATGGGATTTCGTACATTAACGGTTTCCCGTTAAGCAAGCCAAAGCGTTAGGTAACCGTTAGGTAAGCGTTAAAACCGTTCAGGAAAGCGTTAGAAGCGTTTAAGAAACCGTTAGAATTTTTCTGCTGAC
>JAOCPT020573924.1:0-10674 GCA_026546935.2 Palythoa grandiflora | reverse complement strand
CATATATATTTCTTTGATAAAAAAAAAGTTGTCGGCTTGAAATTAGTGCGCGCGCTAAAATCAGTTTCTTGATATAACGAGCTTTTCAATTACTTTTTATGCAAACTAGCTATATCGAGGTGTTTGAACGTGTGTTCACGAACCCTCTAACGAAACCTCGATATATAACGAACACCATCCCTTAATCCCTTGGCACTTCCTTAGATCGAGGTTCAACTGTAACCATAATAATGCCATCATCAGCCTTAGAAACGATGGTGGTATATATTCTTATGAGAAACATAGATTTGAAAACACATTTTTTTCTGATATCTGTTGACATCAGCTAACCCTCACTATTCTGGTTTCTAGTAGAATAAAACGCATCAGAAAAGTTTCAGTAGATAGCGCTGCGCGTGAGTGATGTCACGAAAATTAGGCCCGGGCGAACTCAGACAAATAAGCGTTTAATTTCTTCAGTATTGATTTTGGCAGGCTCTTCGGGAAATCTTGAGATTAAATCGCTTGAACATTTCCCCCAGCAGAAATGCTTTGTGCTGACCACTTTTAACAAGAATTTCTCAGACTACTTGTTTCCCCGCGTTCCTTCGCATTCCGCCATCTTGGATGTTTGTCTGAGTCTAGTGGGGAGGAGGGAAGGGGAGATGGAGGGGTTGGTGGAGGTTTTAAATTTACATATCTATTTAAGTACTGACGCATGCGCACAGCACTATTGAACAGGAAACTTGGGCGGCATAACTCTACTCGAACAACCCATCAGATCAGGTGATTGTGCTATGGCCAGCAGAAATTCAATTTTGTTTTCGTTTGTTTGGGAAAATGTTCACTTTGATAAAACCGTTAAGGTCAACGCACTTTTAGCAGGTTATTGATTTACAATATATAAAATTGGATGTTTTAGAAAAAACGTTTTGCCAATTTTTTTTAATTATTGTACATGCTTTTGATAAACAAGCTTGCTAGATGAAAATGCAAAAGAAGCAGAATATATATCATATAGTACATGATACCGGATCAAGATTAATAGCGACGTGAGATACGGCGACTACGGACTTTGTACTACAGATAGGAAAGGTTAGTTGGGTCTGGAACGAAACAGAAGATTTACTCTGAACTTGCTTACGACCTTGCGTTAACGCTGTTGCGCGACCCTTACGAACCTTACGACCGTGAGTTAACGTTGTCGAAGGAGTTTGCGTATTCCGAAAAGGCGACGATTGCAGGAAGAAAGGTATGATAAAAATCAATTTAGAAAGAAAGTGCTTCTCAGATTGAGTGCTCAGTAAGAATTCTGAGTTACTGATATGTTATCAGAATTTTTTCTGAGCACTCGACTTGAGAAGAATTTTTTTTAACTTTATATCTAAGTTGCAAATTAAACTTCCTGATCGAGGAAAAATTGATTTATTTTATCTAATTAAAGGGAACTAAGTTATTCCACTTTTTTTTATCCATTGAAACTTCAAACTAGCACGCCCTACATTAGTGAGTCCATATGACATTTTTGGAGAGATATCTGTTCTTAAAAAAAATGAAAAGAGAAACCGTCTGCTGCTTTACCCATGCGCAGCCCGTAGTCCGCCAATTAAGTATTTTGGCACTATCGATATCAGGCCTGACTCGACCCAGTACTCTAGACCCCTGATGGAAAACACACGTCCAACCGTAATATGAGGCCTACTCTGAATGGCAACATTAGCCGTTATTAGTCTACATTGTCAATTTTCGCAAAAACGTTTTTGCATTTGTATTTGCATGTGATTAGCTTAGTTTTGTAAATCTTTTAGCCCTGTCTTCACATACATCAACACTCTATTATAATATGCTGGCCAAGCCATTTAAGCCTCTGGCTTTGGCCTTTCTTTTAGAATTTGTTTATTCTGTATAGTACAAATAAACTTTTGAACTATTGAAGTATTGATAGTGATGTAACTGACAAGGATGTCAAAGTAGACTACGAGCAGTCCCTATTTTTCCTCTTTAGTTCGTCCGAAGCAGGTAAATAAAGATAGCGGACTAATAAACGCGCGAGAACTGAGGCGAGCACAAAAAATAACTTGCAATGGGGGTGGGGGCGGGAGAGAGAGAAAAATAGGGACTACAGACAGGTCATTCAATAAAAATCTGCCGCCCACTTGTCACGGCTCGTTAGTCAATCAAATTTTAAATTCATCGCAGTGTTTGAAAAATAAGTGCTATTGTATTGTAACTGCTGGCCCCTAACTGCTAAAAACGAGGTGCAGTTCTGAAAGACTATGTCGATCATCTAAAAATTTCTGCCGCTTCGGCAAATACAATTTTCTACGTTTTACAGTGAATGAATTCGGTGAAAAACAAGGCAGAATATCGACAGAAAATCTGTTTGCAGAACCCAAGAAAACAAATATTGTCAAAAGCAAACTTGTGGACCTTTGTTAAGATAGATATGTCTTTTCCACGAATTCACTCGACAAATACACATATTTTCAGTATATCGGCAGTTTGACACTCGTTCGAACTGATTTCGCTATAAATCTGTTTTGATCTACTTTTATTAACTCCAAACTTCAATGTCAAAGTTGCAGCGGCTTTTCCATCAAAACAAAAAACTTCAATGGAAATAATTATTTGCAACGGCTTAATAACTGTCAGAACAACTAAACCAATAATAAAGAAATTGTTCTTGTTTTTAATTCATACTGAAGCATGACAATCCCCATTCTGCGAAATAAATAGAGTTTGTAAACTTACTTCACAAACTGCTGTCACTCCGATCAACAACTTACGCAACTTTGGCCGCGTGTTTAATTAATAATTGGCTTTTTACTCTTTCTGCAAATTTCACCAAACCTGTACAAAACAGTCCGTTGAAACCACGTCAAGCCAAGATTTAAGAAACGTCTTTTGATGTATATTTATATAAAATCTGTTTTAATACAGACCGTTGATCTTCGGGCGACTGAACACACTCAGACTATGACAGGAAAGCGTAATTTGTTAGTAAACTTTCGAGCAGAAATTCTTTCCTAGAATATGTAACTGATGAAAAGAGTTCTTCAACACTTGAGTTTTACTCTGCGAACCGTTTCAAAACTGTTTATAGACCAAACAACCAAATCCATAAACGATCGTTCAAGTGAACTTCTTTGTTGCAAGCGGACTCGACATTTTGACATCACACCGACCAATCAGTTTGCTGCATTGCCCGGCGAACGCACAGATTTTTTTTTAGTTATCTGTCTGTAGTCCCTATTTTTCTCTCTCTCCCACCCCCACCCCCCTTGCATGTTATTTTTTGTCCTCGCCTCAGTTTTCGCGCGTTTATTAGTTCGCTATCTTTATTTACCGGCTTCGGACGAACTAAAGAGGAAAAATAGGGAATGCTCGTAGTCTAAAATCAAGGTAAAGTTAGTAAAATAGTTTTCCAAACGTTTTCGAATAATACTGTTCATCTTCAGGGTAAAACTGTTGTTTTTGACAGGGTTTATTGGGTTATTTCGATGCCCTTGGGGAACAGGGCAAGTTCAAATGATCATACTTGTCTATTCAATTATGGACAATAAGCTGCAATGTGCAACGCTTTGGTAATCTTCGCCTTAGCCAATTTTGTTAGTGTTCTCTATTTCTATGTGTGGAAGGGGTTTTCTTTCACATGCCGAGCTGGCTCAGATTGTTTATTTAGATATGAATGTTTTCGTCAATATAACTCATTCCACGGCTTCCCTTACCTTGGTACATAACACTTGATAAATGGATATTTTTGTCTTTTAGGTTGAAGATGGACTCGATCTTTCCGGTTTGCCAAATAATGTAGAAGTTAAATTTTCAACATGTAAACGGTAGTTTTACCCTGAAGATGAACAATATTGTTCGAAAACGTTTGGAAAACTACAAAACAACTTTACCTTGAATTGCATTAGTCTAGAATTTTGTTTTTAAAAATGTGTCCCAATGATAGAATTAGTGGCCCATAGAAAAGGCAGAATGCCTTCAAGAACTAGTGTTTTTATTTGGTGTATTTCTTAAGGAACTTTTCATACTTAGAAGTCTTTTTAAATGAAAGTCACATCGCTTGTTCTTTTTGTATTCATTGAGGTTGAAGAAACAGAAATCAAAGTCGCTGAAGCCGCAGGAGAAGTGGTTGACAATAAAACTCGACTCGATGTACTGAAGAATGAAGAAATGCGCATTGCAGAGGAGAATGAGGAGCGCATCATGCAGAAGGTAAAAGCTGTCTTCCAGCTGTAGTACACAGGTAAAGAAAGGATATTTAGAAAAATATTAGGAATTCAAAAACCTAGAGAACTGCAATGATAAAGTTCAGTGAAGAATATATGATGATGATAATAATAATTATTGTTTTTATTATTCTTATTATTATCATTATTATTATTACAATTATTATGATTATGATATGTGCATATATAGAATGAGCTGATCATTTCTTGTGATAAGTCGCAGACCTTGCCCCGAAGACTGAAATATGCCTTCTTACATAAAAATCTTCAAGGTCTTACTTGAATAGACCTTATCGAAAAATGGCGGCTATTTTAATATTCTTTTATCTGCATTTAAATTAGCCTTTCTAGCCTCGTCCTTGTGTTAAACTTTCAAAAGAATATGTTACCCCCAACGAGGCTAGTAAGGCTAATTTGAATGTAAACAAAAGAATATTAAAATCGCCGCCATTTTTCGATAAGGTCAAAACCTTAAGTTTATTTTTAAATAAGTGACACACTAACACACAGACCTAGGAACACTGGCAGCGACGTCTGTGTGTCATACGCAAAAAACATGTATCTGGTTAGACCATAGTTCTAGCTGTGACGCTAGCCAAGACACTAGTCTCTCACTTGTTTTAGTGTAGGAAATACACTAGAAACGCCATTACTTCATTTTCTTGTTTATTTGACTATGCGTATTATAAGTTTCTGCTAAGCTATAAAATGATTTAGGAGTGCAAAACTTACATTGTACGTGCTTCCTTTATACTGTGTTAAAGAGGTTTGTACTGGGGCAACTCTGTTAGTCAACTGATTTAAACAAAGTTGTTATCTATCACAGATCGAAGAAGTAGCAGCAGCTGTTGCGTCTGGAGAAACTTTGGTGGTAAGTGGAAACGAACTCATTGCTGACTTACTTTTACCTAATTTCTGACCTGCTTCAAACTTTATTTTACCTAGAATTTTAGTGTAGCTTATCACAAGATAGCAAGTATCTTCGTCTGCAAATGGTGCACGTGTGATGATGTGTCATGTGACTTACCCTTTGTTTTTTTAGTATCCAAACGTTTAAAATGTAATGAAATAAAAACAATTATTCCATGCGGGTTTGTTTGTTTGATATGAGACTTATGGTGGCGTGGTTAGCGCAGTGGTAAGATCTCTGCCTTCAACCACAAGGTCCCAGGTTCAAACGTCGGCTCAGTCGAGTGTTGAACATTTGTGCGACCTTTTCTTCCGTCAAAGTTGACTGAGCTTGCCATCCTCCTGAGGTCGGTAAAATGAGTACCAGCTTCTGCTGGGGGCTAATCTGCGATGGATTAGTGTCCCATCCAGGGGGAGTCAATGACACTCATCCGCTTAACACTACAGAAACCGGAGATAAGCACTGGTTCCAGTGGGCCACTTAGGCTCGTAGAAGGATTTAGCTGCTTTATCAAAACTCTGCAAACCACGTTACATGTGCAGTTTCGCTTATTTTATTTTGTCAAACAATAACATTCAGTGTCTCGAACTATATTTATTAGAACTGAATGTACTAAATGTAGTTTTTACATTTTCATATGAACACGGCAATTTCGTGTTACAAATAAAGAAAAAGAATGCCCTGTTCAAGTAAACACCTTTACTTAAATAAACACCGCCTAGAAATTGTAAAAATGAAATAAACGTCGAGGTCTTTTGTTCAAATAAATATCGTATAGATTGCTCACACAGTGGCAGATAAACGCCGGTTTCCATCGTTCTATGGAAATCAGTCAGATGCGAAAAATAAATACTTTTTCTAATAAACATGGTTCGTAGTCTTTCTGAAAAGTGCTGGAATTTTTTTTCTCATGGAAAGTCGTTGGGAATTGGAGCAAAACCAAAACTAAAGTGTGAGTATAATGCTTATGGGATGTGGCTTTGAAAGATAAACTAACAAGATCAGTGCGCGTGCTTGCCAGTGGTAACTTGGGCGCTATTCCAATTTTGCAATTTGCGGTTGACAAGCTTTCATGGCTGGTCTGTTTCTTGATTTGTCTCATGTATCATGTAAATTGTGCCCTTGATCATTCAAATGACTAAAATAGCAAGAAAGATAATCTGAATAGGGAGACCATGATAGTGATTTTCACTAGATCTGGGTTGGCTATATTTCGGTTTAATTCAAACCATCTTCTGGCCGTTTACACAATAAGTTAAAAAGAGCGCAGGATTTAAATTATTTAAATAACAATAAAATTATTTAAATAATAATAGCTCGTGGCTAGCTTTCAGGCCTTTGTTGAGCGAGGCCTCTTTGTTCTTGATGTAATAAGCTTCCTTGAATAAAAGTATATTCCAACTGGAATCTGTGTCAATTACACGAGTATTTGTGTTGAAAATTAGCGCAATTGGTAAAATCTGGCGCTCTTTTTAACTTGTTGTGTAAACAGCCTGAAGGTGGTTTGAATTAAACTGAAATGTTGCCAACCCAGATCTAGTGAAAATCACTATCATGGTGTCCCTATTCGGAATATTTTTCCTTCTATTTTATGTCAAACTGTCAGCTAATCCAGGATTTTCAGATGACTAAAAGACCAAAAAAAAGTATTTTCAGCCTTGCTGGAATGTTCGTTATGCTGAAGGTAGCAACTAAGCATTGCCACCAAGCCTCGTTTTTGTGAACGAAAATGCTTTCGTGACATCATTATGGATAAGGAATATTCACATGCGCATTTTATTTGAAGTTGTTGAATGTATTTTAATTGTTTTGAACCGGGGATTGAAAATACCCATATCCGGGACTTGGTCCTTGAAAGTTCTTAAATCTCGTTGCTTTTTTTAGTGACTTGTTTTTATATTGCTGATTTTAGCATTATTTGGACATTAATAAGCCCAAACCAAATCGGTCGGTCGGTCGGTCAGAAAAAAACGAAAATAAGAAAAATATATATTTGATTTACATAAATCAGATCCGTGTCAAGAAAGAATGATTACTCTTTCCAAAATAAACCGCATTCTGGTTTTTCAGTTAAAACACGTTTAGTACTCAGATTTCGCAGCTATAAAGGTCAATTTTATGACATGATGTTTTTAAAAACGTGACCAACCATCATCATCAAAGACTTTATAAACAATAGCGTTACCGACAAACGGCCATTTGCACAAAAACGCTCCATTATTTACCCAGTTGATACGAAGGTATTTAGCTTTTACGTAATTTATACGTTTTCACTTGCATATTGTGAGACAGAAATCGACAAGCAGAACAATCAAAAACTGAAATTAAAATTGGACGATCACTCTTTATTTATTTATTTTTTTGCGTTGGGAAAAATTGGGGTCAGTCGAATCCGTGCCCAAACACATTAAATTGGTCTGGCCTAAGTCGAAAAGTTTAAATTAGCTTCCTTCAGGAAGATTAGAGTATAGTAGAGTTATATTGAAAGTATTTGTTACCAACAAGAAAATTGAAGCTCGTCAAAATCCATAAAACTATATTATTAAAGTTTCGGAAAAGCCCTTGAATTCATTTATTGGAAAAAGTGTCTGGATTGTGAAGTACGTTTGTAATAATCATTTATTTAAGTCAAAGTATAATGTGTTTTTAGTAATAAGTTTTTAAGTGTCGTCTTTCTTTTCTGCCTGCCTTTGTCTGATAAATCTTGAAAACAGCTGACTGATGTTTAAACATTTTTTCAGGTTACTTTGACCAGCAATTCCGTCAGAACCTGTTTTCCACGTGGGCACACCACTTACATCAAGCCAACATTGTCTACAGGACAGATATTGCACGAGTGGAGGTAAACTGAGATAGTAACTCCAAAATCACTTCTGTTCTTCAGAGAAAGGCACTCTGATCTGTTAACAGAACAATGCTGGAAAATATTGGATACCCTGTGTGGAATCAGATCCGTGACACACCGATTTCATGGCTGGTGCTCTACCACAGAGCTACTGACGTAACTACAGGGGGGCGGGTTGATTTTTAAAACTGATTACCAAACTCTGATAACCACTGTAGTTGTAATGGTAACACCAGTCATCAAACCAGTGAATCTTGTGTTTGAGTCACAATCGGGGTATCTGATTTTTTCAAGCATTTGTTCTGCTTAATTTCTCATTCTTAAACCAGTATTTTTTTTCTTGTGCATATCGATGAAAGTAATTATTTTAAAACATTTATCTTTTAAGTAGAGAAGCTCATAAGATCTCAGGCAAAATGTTTTGTTATCCATAAGAATAAGAGTTTGACGATATTTTCTCTGCAGTACCTTTCTACACCAGATGAGCGCCTGCAGTGGCAAGCCAACTCTCTGCCAGCAGATGACCTGTGCACAGAAAATGCAATCATGCTTAAACGGTTTAACCGTTATCCACTGATCATTGACCCGTCAGGACAGGCAACTGAGTTTATCATGAATGAGTACAGGGGTCGAAAGATCTCTAAGACAAGGTAAAACAAAACGTCAGTTTATTTGCCACTCTGGAAACTACAAATGGATTGGGTCTAGTTACACAAACTATCCCAGAATGCCAAGCATCAAATGCTGCAACCTGGGCCAAATTGGTTGAGAATTTTTGTACTTTTTATATTGAAACAACCCCCTCCCTCCCCCCATACGATGTATTAAATACATTGAAACGGGGGAAGGGGGGAAAAATGTTAAGGTGAAAGCCCTTCGAGAGCTGAATATGTTCTGTTAGTTCTTTTAGTTACTTAAAAGTCTCAAGGTAATTTGGCCTGTATTGCAGTCCTTTACTGTATTGTAAACAAAACTGACACTAGCTAAACTAGCTAAATCCATTTATCAATTTTACTATCTTGTTTGTATTTATATAATCTTTCAGTTAGTTTAGTTTGTTAAGAGGGCCACAAGTTTCAGCTGTTTTTCATACTTTCAAGTGTTGCCGATGTGAAATAAGATTGATTGATCGGTTCTTTTCTTATTTTCTTATGTTTTTTGTGGTCAGACCATTTATCCACATTCAAAAGTAAAAACAGCTAAAAATGATAAAAGCAATAACTTCTACAACGCACACAGCACAGCTGGACTTGTTGGAATGGTTGATTGGCGTTTTGTTTCATGTATAAAAAGTGGCAACCTATCATAAGTAGTTGTAGATTTGCATATGTAAACAACTCTGCTAAGTCAATGTGCTGCAAATAAATCCATGTTTTTTTGTTTTCTGTAGCTTTTTGGATGATGCTTTCCGCAAGAACCTTGAAAGTGCATTACGGTTCGGTAACCCACTACTGGTGCAAGATGTGGAGAGTTATGATCCTATTCTAAACCCAGTGCTGAACCGGGAGCTGCGTCGTACGGGAGGACGTGTTCTAATCACCCTAGGGGATCAGGATATCGACTTGTCTCCTTCATTCACCATCTTCCTCTCAACCAGAGACCCTACTGTAAGCAACTTCTTGATATCAAGTTAATAATAATGAAGATGATGTTTTTATGATGATGATTATAATGATGATTATGATGACGGTAGTGAAGATGGAAATGGTGATGATAGTGTGGTGATGGTGATGATAGTGATGATGATGATGACGATGACGATGACTTTGATGGTAATAATGATAATTAGGATGATGGGATGATGGTGATGGTGGTGATGATGGTGATGGTGGTGATGATGGTGGTGATGATAATGGTGATCACTGCGATGATTAGAATGATGATAGCTGTTTGTTAGTATCCACATTATAACAAAAAATGACTCTGGGATGTCAACAACAATTCCAACCAGGGTTAAAGCGGAACTCAAATTAGAGTCAACTTCCTTCAAGCGTGGTACTCTTACCACTAGACCACGCTTGCCTCTTTCATAGAAAGTAAAACCGAAGCCTCGATGGGATCATTATAAACAACTTGTAAGTCGGAACTGTGATATGTTGCTCTTGTTCTCTACTTGAGGTCAGGTATTCAGCACTGTAGTTTTAGTTCTTGGTTTTAATGAGATGATCCGTAGTTTGGGCGTTCTGCTTATGGTAGCCCATCACTGTGTCTGTCTTTCCAGGTTGAGTTCCCACCAGACCTTTGTTCTCGGGTTACCTTTGTGAATTTCACAGTCACACGCAGCAGTCTACAGAGCCAGTGTCTGAACCAGGTGCTTAAGGCTGAGAGACCAGATGTTGATGAGAAGAGATCCGATCTGCTTAAATTGCAAGGTTGGTTGATTGTCATTCCTCAATAAAGAAACAAGCACCTTTCAGAAACATTTTACATTTAATACTATGCCTGACAACAATTTTCAAATTTTTAAAACCTTTCAGATTGTGTGTAATGCAATAAAAGTGATTCTTATTAGAAAATAAGGTGGTGGCTGAAAAACAGGAATCTTCTTTAAGGCTTACTGTGATCATTTGATTAACTATAAAACTTCATAATTCGACCCTTATAGGCGAGTTTCTGCTGACGTCGTTGTTTACATTCTGCTTCATTAGCATACAACTTAAGTCGGAGAAAGAACAAAGATAAACAACAACTGACTTTAAAAC
>JAOCPT020573869.1:0-10676 GCA_026546935.2 Palythoa grandiflora | reverse complement strand
CCTGCCAACCTTCAGAATTCAGAAAGCTTGAGAATCTAAACAATAATGCAAAGTCCACCTGGGAACAGGATGAAATAAAAAATGACTTACATGAAGACTCTTTCTGGACTGACATAAAGGTTAATGTTTGTAAAAACATTCATTATGCACCATGCTGCAATACACATAAAAGTTAATATTTGTGTGCAGAACAGAGCTCTTCAAATTCATGCAAAGCAACAGTAGTAGAAAAATTATCATGTCTCAGGGTTTTCCTGCAGTACAAATTTCAACAGGTGAGTGAAATTTATCGATAGGCAGACATAATTTATTTTCACTTGCATATTTTTTTAAGTCAAAGAGAAATTTCACAGCCACCACAGTCTACCTTCATCTGAACAGCCAGCAAAATTCCACTGGTGGCTAGACTGTGAGCAATGTCTTTTTTCTTTCCTCAAAATCAGGCCGTTTAGAAACTTGTGACTGATTGTACTGTGGGCTTGCAGAACTTGCCACACTAACTAAAAATCTCTCATAACTGCAAAAATAGTGCTTCTCCAGAATGTTTTAAAATTATCGATTCAGACAAATCTTCTTTACTAGGGAAAAACCTGAACTTAATGTTCAAGTAAAACATTTTAAGACATCTTTTATCTAGTTCAATTAATGTATTATATCTCAGTGAAATGCATTATTGCTTATAGTTACTTGTTTTTCTCTGGTTGCTAACTTATCTTTTTCAATTACTACTGTTAAGCATATAGCTGTCAATCATTTTAGTTTTCTTATATTTGAAATTTTAACGGATTTTCACATTCTACTGAAGATGACATTGTGACAATGTCGAAACATGTCTAGACTAAATTGAAGTTAATTTGTATATTTGAAGTTTATACTATCTTTGGTGCTTCTACGTTCCTATGGAAATATACAGTTGCTGTTGCATTTGCTGATGATCACGCATGTTTTCAATGTGTGAGCTATAAAGTAAAGAGGTATGATTTCATAAAAGGTAGCTATTTTGCCTTGTTATCACTGCAGGAAAATGTCTTTAACTTATCCCCTGCTGAGCTGAGAGCAAGAGAAGTTGGTAAGTGAATGAGAAATAGTTGTGAGAGTTAATTGATAGAGTTAACATTTGCCTATCTATGAAGGCTTTGATGAACTTTAGTAAAACCAGATAAATTGCTTCAAACTGAGTTGCCTGTGCACATTTACATTATATTTTGTGGAAACCAGCCATTCTTGTATTTTAGTTACCCAGTGAGACTTGATATATTATACAGGCATTCTATTCAGATTTCAATCACCAGGTGCTCATTTCAAAAGTTAACAAGATTTGTAAAATTCCTTTTGATCTAAATCATCATTTATGATAATTTTGTATAGATCTCAAAATGCCAGCAATACTTACTAAATCTAGAGGTATATCAGCCTGGAATTGATGATGCAACAAGGGAGATGGAACCAGGAAGGGGGGAGGGAGATAATAATTTTGATGGTGCCCTTGTCCCCCAAAATAATTTTGTGATTAGTGCAATTTTTTTAATGTCCGACACTAAAGTTTTCCTTTTTATGTTATATTTTTTTTTCAAAAAGTACTATGGTTGAAAATATGTTACATAGGTCAAATACGTTTTTTTTTCTCATTAATGATTAGATAGATTTCTTTTTTGATGTACTTTCTTATTTATGTCCTTAGCTCCATGTTGGAGCATGGGCCATCGACAAAGGCTCTCCAGCATTTCCTCTTCTGTGCCATTTGTTCCACTTCGCTCCATATCATCCCCATTTCGTTTTTTCCTTCCTCAGTATCCCTCCTCCAGGTTTTGTTTGGGCCAACCCTTCTCCTCTTCCTTAAGGGTCCATCAGAGAGCTTGTCTGGTGATGTAACTTGATGGTCACCGCAGGGTGTAGCCTATTCAACACCTTTCTCGCCTCCTAACCTGTCTGTCCATAGGTAACTGTTCCAGCTTCTTCATAGCTCCTCGTTGGTGACTTATCTGTCCAATGCATCTTTAGAATCCTGCGCAGGCAGTGGTTTAAGTACATCATTCTGTAGCTTCTTCCTGGTCGTTGCTGCCATTCAATATGTCTCTGCTTCATGTAAGAAGACTGACTTCGTGTTCTAGTTAAATATTCTTAACTTCATTGCTATTGATATTACAGAAGAGCTCCAGATCTTTTTTAGTGAGTTGAAAATCTGGTGCTTTGTTAGTTCTAGCTGTGATGTCTGCGTCTGTTCCTCAGGTTGTGTCAAGTGTACTTCCCAGGTAGGTAAAGGAATCCACCTCCTCGATGTCTGATCTGTTCACGCAGATCTTACCATTAGAACTAGAATTTACTTTCATGACCTTGGTTTTCTTGTTACTGATATGAAGACCTGCTTTCTTTGAAGTTTCCACCAGAATGTAGGTTTCGTTCTGCATTTGAGATCTTAAATGGCTCAGTAAGGCAATATCGTCTGCGTAGTCGAGTTCATCCAGTTGTTGAGTTTGAATCCATTATATTCCGTTTCTCTGACCAGATGTAGTTGTTCTCATTACCTCGTAAACGGTGAGAAGGAACAAGAATGACGACAGGAGATAACCTTGCCTGACTCAGAATTTAACTTAAAAGCTTCCCGACAGTTGTCCTTCGTGAATTCATGACTTGAAAGGTGGATCCGCTGTAAGAATTCTTAATGATGTTAATGAACTTCTGTGGAATCCTGTAGTGTTTCAACAGTTTCCATAGAAAGATGTGGTCCAAGCTGTCAAAGGCCTTCTGATAGTAAAAAAAGTTGATTTACAGGGAGGCGTTCTATTCTATAGATTGCTTGATGATGTGCGGAGGGTGGCTATCTGATCCATACATGATCTTTCTTGGCTGAAGCCTGCCTATTGATCCCTCAGATTCTCGTCGGCTGCCACTTTAAAGTGCTCCAGCAATACTTTGTTAAGCACTTTACGGGACAAATAGTAAGGAGATACCTCTATAGTTGTTATTAATATATATTTTCAGTTCCTCTTCTAGGATTTTATCGGGGCTGGCTGCTTTACCACTTTTGAACTTCTTAACGGCACTTTTGACCTCAGTTCTGGATGGTATTCTACAATTCACTGCTAAAAGTTGTTCTGCCTCTGGTAGTTAGATTTCCTTCTCCGATGGAGGACCTCACTGAAGTGCTCTACCCATCTTTTCAGCTGCTTTTCTGTAATCATCATGACAGGGTGACAAAATCTCCCAGCTAGCCTCTTTGTAGTATGGTAGAGGTCTCTCGTATTTCCTTTTGTTGCTGCCTCCTCGGCTCGTTTTACCAAATTCTCAATGTGGTATCTTTGTCATTTCTTGCAATTCTAGCATTCTCGCTGCTTGATATGCTATGGTATACCCCTTCTGGGCCTTGATTTTTTCAGCCTGTATCCTACAATTATTCAGGAGTTATTTTGCATTCTTTCTCTCTTGTACTTTACTTAGAGTCTCCACTGATGTCCACTCTTTGTGCCTTTTCTGTTTCTTCCCCTACATGTCTTTGTGTTTAATATAGTGAATTCTTCCTTAGTTTACTCGTCTGCGTCTTTAATGGTACATGATTCTTACCTTTATGCTGCCGTGTGTGGTCATGAAACGTGCAGTAGTCAGTCAGGAGCTAATCGGTGCAAATGGCCTGGGGCATGGGCGCATTCTAGGTCCGCTAAAAGAACTTTTGATGCGCCGTATTTTGAATTTATGCTCCATTTGCGCATGGCGCCTGTTCTTCCCATCCTTGATTGTCAGTATATGATTATGGACATATTGAACAAGTAGGTGCGAGATGTATGTCCAGTTTTAATAGACAATTTTACAAGAATTAACCAGTGGTTTAACTCTCCATGCCGTGTGCGTTTCTGTAGCTCAGTGGAGAGAGTTTGACTGATTGGTAATCAGAAGGTCATTGGTTCATTTCCTATCGGTACTCCATCAGCGGATTTTTTTCAGGGTAATTTAACTGTCAAGATTTCCAACACAGTGTTGTTACAGTTATCTTTTCTTTTTCATTTCTTCCTTCTTTATAAGTTATTTTTATTAAGTAATTAATTTTAAAATATTGAATTGTTTTAATTGTGACTGGGTGTGTACTCACTTTTGTGTTCATAATTTCCATCTTACTCCCTGAAGACTTAATAGATCCTTTGGGTGAAACAGTGCCAGACAAAGATTATTCCCCAGAAGAAGATCCAATGATTTACAAGTCCATTAAAACTGGTCGTGGACCATTTAAGAGTGATTGGCTGAATGAATATAAGAATGTCAACACTCGGCCTCCTGGTGAGGTTATGTGTGCTTACAAACTAATCAAAGTTGAATTCAGATACTGGGGCATGCAGGTTGGTGAAATGTGCTTCACACAGCAATAATAATTATTTTGTAATATCTGTTATTACAATTCCTTAAGGGAAGCTTCTCTGAGCACGCAGCCAGGATCTTTGTGGGTGCATTATAAACTTCAAGCAAGCCAGTTTTGCGGGGTCTCAGAAAAAGGTCAATTTTAAAGCTCCTAATTTATTTGGAACTTAAATACTTTTTAAATTATTTTTACTTTCATCGAGAGATGATATGATAGAGAAGAACATACTACCAGTAGAGCTCATGGCGATTTTCTGATCTTCTGTACAAGCGCGTTGAATGTGCACGATTTTGATTTGTTTACAGTGTCTCTGGCCACGCTCCATGTGTAGATTTCGCCATTTTAAATTTTTCTCTATTTTGTGATAAATAGAAATCGCTTGAACCATTTAATGTTATTTTCGAAAATAGTTCACGAAAGGGGTCTTTTAAGCAAAATATCAGAAAATCAAAATTTTGACGACTTTCACGACTTTCTTGATATTTACACATTTGTATATCCACGACTCATTCACAGTTCCTTTGATTCGAAATCCCGTTTCCCAATGCACAAATCCCATTGCCACTGGTAGAATTCGGACATCTTATTCCCATTCCCAGTGACTTAAATCCCATTTTCCTAGGTCAAAAACCGGCCAATCCCAATTCGCATTTTACCCCTTCAAGACTGTATGCTGTGCATTCCGTAGTTTCTGCGTATAGAGGGTAAAGAATAAATAGTTTTGTAAACAAAATGAATGTTATAGCGATGCTGGTCTTTCACTAACGTGAAGAAATTATTATAGTCCACTCCTGATAACTCGAACCCTCGCTAACTCGAACCTCGTGCTAACTGAAACCAACATCGATTTCCCGTGGATTTTGTTCATACATTTATTGTAATTTTACCCTCGGTAACTTGAACCCTCGCTAACTCGAACATCGTGCTAACTCAAACCAACATCGATTTCCCGTGGATTTTGTTCATACATTTATTGTAATTTTACCCTCGGTAACTTGAACCCTCGATAACTCGAACCTCTCGCTAGGTCGAACCAATTTTCATTTCCCTTCTGGTTATTTTGTATATAATTTTACCCTCGATAACTCGAACTACGTTTTTCAAGACACTGTTCAGAATGTCCAATCAGAATACATTTGTGTGAAACAGGTGTGAAATGCACGTGAACTGATGTGTGAAACTCTTCGCACAGGTGAAAAATGTGTGAAATTTTAAATTGAGTTGAGCCTCATTCTGAAAACGTAAATAGAATGAGAAGCGCAAAGGTCGCTGTCAATTAAAATGTAAATTGTATTAATAGAAATGCAGTACAGAATCATCGTTTTTCCTTATTTCTGGTCATTTGTTCTCAGCTCCCGGTAATTCGAACTCCCGATAATTCGAACCTTTTTCTAGTTTCCCAGAAGGTTCGAGTAATCGGGAGTCGACAGTAAATGACTCGCGGAAACTACCTTTATAGTATTGGTGCATATATAGAAATACTGTAGAACTTAACTATATCTAGGAACTTCCGCCAGTGAAAATTTTTTAAAAATAGGAGATGTTTGTGATTGAAAATGAGAAAAGGTTCTAACTGCCATTTTTGTAAAATTATAAGTGGATTAATGTTTGTTTTGTAAATGTTGCTCCATATTGAAATGCCAAAAGTAAAGAATGGAAAAATTATTATGTCTATACAGAGTAAAATTGAACATTTTATCCACTCTGGGCTGCGTCACCCGATGTTAGTGGGTCACAGACAAGCATGGGTGTGGCAAGATGAATGGTTTGGTATGACCATGGCAGATATTCGTAGAGAGGAAAAGGAAACACAAAGGTTACTTGCTCAGAGAATGAGACAATTAGAGGGCCAAACAGCATGGAATGGCTACCAAGAGGAGGAAAGCGATCAAGAGGGATTTGCAAACACAAAGAATAGAGATAGCGTTGTACATATATCTCCCGATAATTCCAGTTCAAATCTGTTAGCAAGTAACCGAGATACAACGCTTGGTTCACGGCTTGAACTGATTTCCAAAATGTCATTTGATGAAGGAGAAAGTTCAAAGCCTCCCTCTGTTGTTTCAATAAAAGTTGAGAGATTTGACCGTGAGAGAGGTGGAATGCCACCAGTGTCTATGGAACGCAATAGGGACTATACTGATGCATCTGTGAAAAGCAGCGCAGACAAACAGCAGCTGCACAAGGCGTCATCTCGTTCTGCCGATATTCTCAAAGAATGGCACCTAAGCAGTATTGAACGAGCCAATTCACTTTCTGATGATGAGTTTTTTGACGCGCATGGTAAGTCACTGAATGGTTTTAGGTCAAATTTATGATTTTTTTGTCAGTTGAACTTAGTTTGTATTCAGTGTGCGAAACTAGAATTTTTTCTAACTGGCCCAGGTGGATTGATTTAACCAGTCAGGGATAGATTTCAGCTGGCCTAAAATGAAATTAACTTGGCCAAACCATAAATCAAAATCACCACTGGTCACCACATTTATCATCATCATCATCATCATCATCATCATCATCGTCGTCGGCGTCATCATCATCATCATCATCACGACAATCATCATTACTACAACCATCATCGTCATCATCACCACAATCACCACTTCCACCATCATCATTTTCATCACCAGCACTATTCATTATCATCATTGTCATCACTACCACCATCATTATCAACATCATCACCACAATCATCATCACTACAACCAACATCTTCATCACCAGCACTATTCATCATCATCATTTGGCATTGTCATCACCACCACTATTCATCATTATCATTGTCGTCATCACCACCACCATCATCAACGTTATCACCACAATCATCATCACCACAACCATCATCATCTTCATCACCACCACTGTTTATCATCATCATCATCATTGTCATCACCACCACCACCATCATCATTATCAACGTCATCACCACCATCATCATCACGTACAATCATCATCATCTTTATCACCACCACTGTTCATCATCATTATCATCATCATCATCATCATCATCATCATCATCATCTTCATTTACCACCACTATTCATCATCATCATCATCATTGTCATCACCACCACCACCATCATCATTATCATCGTCATCACCACCATCATCATCACGTACAACCATCATCATCTTCATCATCACCACTGTTCATCATCATCATCATCATTATCATTATCATCATCATCATCATCATCATCTTCATCACCACCACTATGCATCATCATCATCGTCATCACCACCACCATCATCATCTTCATTACCACCACTGTTCATCATCATCTTCATCACCACCACTATTCATCATCATCATCATCGTCATCACCACCACCATCATCATTATCGACGTCATCACCACCATCATCATCACTACAATCATCATCATCTTCATTTACCACCACTATTCATCATCATCATTGTCATCATCGATCACCTCATTATTGTCGTCATAGTTATCATCCTTAAACTGTTTGCAGCCGTTTGTATGAGAGAAACCAATAAACAAAAAAACGGGACTAAAATGAAGATAAAATTTGCGATTTGCGAGTGATTTTGAAATCACAATAATTAGGATTAACAATAGTTTTTTTGTGGTCAGTGTTTGCCAGCTTTGATTCAGTTGCCCAGAATACCAAACCCAAAGAATGTATCGTTGAGTTTTTGTAAAACATCTTTCACCACCTAACAGAAGAACTGGACTTTGAGGACAACCCGTACACAGATTCATATAACCAGACAAATTTACTCGCTGTTGGTAATGTTGAACTGAGCAACAGTTTTAAGAGTTTAGAAATGGATACAGACTCTTCTCGTGGAAGCCGGGAGTCGCTCGAGTCCGTTGAATCGTCAGCTTTGGATGAACAAGATGGACAAGATGAAGATAAGGTACAATTAACTGGTTAAACTAATTTAGGTTTGAAAAGAAGCTTGACTAACGTTAATGGGACAACGATCTGAATAGATTTTCTCATTAGATACACTTAAATGTGTTTATTTAATACTTCTGAAAATCTTGTAGAATTAAGAGTCAATTTTGTAGACGCGCCAAAAAACTTCTTAATAGGCAAACGTCTGAGGTTTGTGTGGCAAAGATCTTAATCTATAGTGCCGTTATATTTTCAACATTTTGTACTGATTAAGTATACTTTGAGAAGAGCTTTTAGAATCAAAATTAGAAATAAAGATAACATCGTTTTTTTCCTTCCGAAACACTCATCCGAAAAAATTGGTTTGGATTCCCGGACTCGAACACGCGTCTCCTAAAGAACACACTCGAGTGAAGCGGAAAAATTGGTTCCCAGGGATCATTCATGTTCAATAATTGTATACCCGGTAATTTGCTATGTTGCCAGCATGGTGAGTCCCAGTGGTGTAGTGGTAATCACGCCTGACTAGTAACTTGGAGAAGTGGGTTCGAGTCCCGGTCGGTGCATTCAAACCAATTTTTTCGGACGAGTGTGTCGGAAGGAGAAAAAGATGCTGTATTTATTTCAAACTTTGTTGTTGTTCCCTTCCTCGCCGAAATGTTAATTTATTTGCTTTTAGAATCAAGGTTTAATTTTGTAGGTTACCGTTAGACTTGTTTACATGCAAATGTTAAATCATACGACAAAAAACGTTGCTGTCTGTCGTATGATCTTCAGCTAAATTGAAACTCTTGAAGTCATAAGCCATTTGATTTGATTGGGGTGTCGAAGTTATTCATCTCTATGGTTCCGCAGGGCAGGCATTCACGAGGTGCTCAGTTGCCTACCGCACGGGCACAGATCTGCCTCCACAGCACTAATTGAAGAAAGAAACTGATTGGTTAGTTGTACTAGCCAATACGGAAAAGAAACAAATAAACTACTGAAGACCAAAAATGTTAAGTTTGTAGGTCGGTGTTAACTTCACAGGAAAGTCGTTTGGTTTAGGCAATAAAAGAGTTCGATAAAACCATACGTTTTGTAGATATTAATAAAAATTGTCTTTAAGAACTCTTTTTACGTATTAATCCAAATTCCAGATTTTGCCAGAAGAGGCTGAGAGTTAGCAAACAGTTCGATTTTCATTACTATATTTTTATAGATTTTAAATATTATATACATTGACATTTACCAAGAGTTTTAACTGGATTAATACGTAGAAAGAGTTTTTTGAAAGACAATTTTTATTGATATCTACTAAACTTATCGTTTTTTTATGTTAACTTGTTTATAAGCAAAAGCTTGCGTCTAAATTGTATATTTAAAATTTTCATGTAAAAAAAAACAATTTTAGTATATGAAATACTTTGCAACGACCTAATGAAATTGATTTTGGAATTCGTAGCTTCGCGGAAGACTTATTTATAAGCCGAAACTTTGTCAGAAGCTGAGCGACTCGTCAACCTGCTCCATTCCCTCGTGTAAAATATCAACGCTGTTACTGGTAATTCATGGGGGTAGCGTTATTGATACGTGTCAAGATGACAACTCGAGGACTATGGACCTAGAACTGCTTCAGCAGTCATTTGAGTCTGTTCTGAATGCACATTATCGAGGAGCTGCGGGACGTATTGCAATAAGGCTCGTGGAGTGCCCAGTTATTTGTTCCAAGACTGTTACACTGCTGTCTCAACTTTGTCCATATTCAGAACTGGATTCAGGTTAGTTCACTATTCGCTGCAAGTTGTGTGTCGCATAATCAATTTATCGTTCATGTGGTTCTTGTGTTGAAATCTAGGATTTTAGTAAAATTAAGCATAAATAGCAAAACAAATCAGACTATTTTCATCAGTTCTAAATTTAGTATTATAGTTTTAAAAACGTTTTTGATTGCACGCACCCACCGGAGATCTTATTAAAAAATTCAACTATAATTTCAGTGGCCCATTCAAGCATTTATTTCATCAGAATTAATTCTCATTGATTCAACAGTTTTGGAGCTAGGAAAGATTTACAGGAACGTTGTATAAAGTGAACACAAGTGATTTGAAAAAAAAGGAATAGACCATTTCACAATTCCTGAAAGGTAGATACATATTAAAAAAGATCTTAAAGAAAAACTAAAGTTGCATAGTAAAACAAAAGCCAAAAGCGCAACAAATAAACATCAGTTTCAAAGTTGTTTTGTGCATCAGTTTTGGGCAAAGTTGAACTAAGAGGTTCGAAAAGTTGTTGAAAATTTAAATTTCTTTTCAATTACAATTAATAGATTTAAGAATCCTCTGTTTTCAAAAATCCTTTTTCTCAATTTTTTTTTTGTAACCTATACTGTTACAATTTTCATTACCGCTGTCATCATCATCATCAACATCGTCATTTTAATCATCACTATCATCATTTTAATCATCACTATCGTCATTTTAATC
>JAOCPT020573821.1:0-10677 GCA_026546935.2 Palythoa grandiflora | reverse complement strand
TACTTCAGCATGCAGCCGCTTTGGAGTTGTGAGGTGTTAAAGTTAGTCAAAAATTGATCGTATTCAGGGTCATAATAGGGGTAAATTAGGGGGGTGGTCATATTCAAAACCAATTGAGGCAATTGAAAAAAGATTTTTACCATGATTGTTAGTTGGGTAAGGGTATCTTACAGTAAAAGTTTGATGAGAATCGGCCGACCCCCATCTTTCGAGATTTTTCAATTGAGCCTGGTTTTCTCTGACAGTCACTCTTAAATGTCAAAATGCATACAATTTGCAAACTTAAAAATAAACACTAAGCCATGTGTGTTTGAGCTCTTTAGGTTTTAAGCTGTGTCAGATTTCAATTGATTGGTCACCTTTTGACAAAAAAATAAAGGCACAGCGATATGTATTGCCGTGCCACATAATTAATAATTCAGTTTATGACTGAAAATTACAAAAGTTGATCCTAAAAAGAATACAGATTATGAAACTCCTACCCAAGTTGTAGTTCTTGAATTATGGTCAATGAAAAATATTCTTCCATTTGCCGCTCTTTGCATTGCCCAGCCAGGTGGCAAGGGCTCACTTAATGGGTTGAACCCTTCATCTGCAACCACCTGCAAAAAAATATAAAAATTTAAACCAATTCAAATCAAAGAGAAATATGCTGTCTAAATAAGGAAATGATCTACAAAAGAACAGGGCAATAGAACAACATAGATGAGAAAACTAAATTCAAGGTGGGAATGGTGATTGGTTAAGTTTCAAAGTCCATCACTGAAAAATAATTTTATGCCAAAATTGGACTTTTATAAATAATTTCATCGCTATTCTACCCAGTCTTTAAAAGATATTCTTCTGCCAAACATAAATACTAGGCACCAGTGTTTTCAAAACCTTCGTTGGCTGTCGCATCCAACGGCAGCTTTTCCATTTGTGAAGCCTACCTTCCCTTTCGTTTGTTCTGAAATAAATTTAAAGCTTTTTCAAAAGAGCCAAGTGTCCCCAATAAAGTTCTTGACTAAATAAATTTAAAAGTTCACCGCAACATTGCTTAACTTCGCTTCCCTTTCAGACATTATTCAAATGTTGTAAAGAGGCTCAGATTGAAAGGTAGGCAGTGGTTTCCAACGGAAAGTATTTTATTTAAGACAACACATTCTGTCCTCACACGTGAATGAAAAGTGGTAGCTAGCAGCGCCAAAATCCAAAAGAAAAAAGCATGTTCTAGGTAATTATATAAAATTAATCAATTCAGATGAAATAAATGATCGCATATATTAATAAGCATTATATATCTTGTAAAGGGTCTATCCACCAAATACGAATAAAAAATGATGAGCTTGATAATATATAATAATACTCAATGAATATATACCCTAGTCACAGTGGTTGGAAAGACTTCCCTCGTGAAGGTCTTTTGCATTCACAGAAATCTTTACTAAGTCTATCACTGTATTTTAAATCGGTAGAAAATAGGACTCATATATTTTATTGTGTGGAAATCCTACTGGTGAACACTGAATAGTGGCTCACTGAGAGCTCTCAACGTGAAGTGTATTTTCAAGCCGTGCAAACATGGCAGCTCAAGAATTGTATGACAACAACCAGAAGGAGATGATGTAAACCGATCCAATTTAGAAGTTTCCTGTACCACAGAGTTCTTTATTTCAGATTTGCAACAGTATCTGAACTCGGCCTACCTCGTTTTCAGGAATTGTTCCTTCAGATGATCCCTGCTAAAGGAAATACAAAAAACAGTCCAGTGAAATATTTCAAATGAAATTTTGAAAACAGTTTCGAATTTTGATTTAAATCATAGAGCAAACATTTCGCAACTGACAAATTTTCTCTAGTTTTTCATTCAATTTTGACATTCTTATTTTTGTTCTTTCGCCATCTAAAATAATACATTGAATAAAGTAGATGTAAAGAACGACATTCGAAACAACTTGCCTATCCTGTTTAATTTCGTGAATTTTTTAGGATGCCAAACCTTTTAACTATCATCATTTCTATCTTTGGAAAGCAATCATAACTACAACAGCCAGGGTTTTCAGTTAACTTTTTAGGGGTATGGCTAAAAAATTTAAGCAGCGGCTAAAAAATTTAAGCTGTGGCTAAAAAATTTAAACTACAGCTAAAAAAATTAGGCTGCGGCTAAAAAACTGTCATTATAGAAAGCCCCGGCTAATTGTTACTCAGAACACATATGCACCCCTCAATTTGCACTGGCGAAAGCCAGTGAAGCTATTGTGAATATTCCTCAAAAATCAAGAGTGCACCGGTGAAATTTGCCGTTCACCGGCACTTACCTGAAACCCTGAACAGCTCTTTTTTCAGAAAACAATTTGAATGTAAAAAAAAGAACAAACTCTGCATAAAAGCTTTTTACATACCATTTCTCCACTTCCCTGGTCCACTGATTGTTCAGATTCATCGACACTAAGATGACGCCTAATTTTGAAATTCCTGACACGCTGAGCCTCTGTTCGAGCGAGTGCCTGTTCATGCTGTGTATGACTGCTCTCACTAAAATCCAAATAAATTCAAAGTGAATTTCTCGACTTACAGACAGACAAATGAGCTTGAGATTTCGCAATAGAAATGTAATTGTTTTAGTATAAATCTACTAGTCGTTCAAAAAAAAGGCTGTAAATTATCCAAATCATCTTCACTCACACTTCGAAACCTCAAAGGGGAGGCCGCCATTTTGTTGACAATCGCTACCTACTATCTATCACCGAATAGATAGTGGGTAGGGTAGCCAATCAGAGAACAGCATTGGCAGTAGAATGCTAGTAGATTTATACTAATAAACAAATAGATTCCATGTTGGCGTGCGTCTGTTCAGTAATAGATTGATCATAGATAACGTCAAACTGTGGTAAGAACAAAAAAGTGGCACACTGCGAGGCGAAAATCCGAGTGTGTCACTGATATTCTTAACAAAGTTTGATGTCCTCTATGATCTATTAATGAGCAGATGCGCAAAAACATCGAATCGATTTGTTCTATATAATGAAAAATTAAAAACTTTGTAATGGTGACGTCAATCGTGCATCTGTGCTCTAATAGATCATAGGCGAGAACCAATCAAAATGGGAGAATAACTTGGGTTATTATATAAAATTATTTAGACACTGTTTCCTGTAGCCTGACTATCCTTCATTGGAAAGAGTCAGAAGTGATAGTTAGACTTTATATCGTAAACAGTTAGCATTAGCTTCGCTTTGTCTTCTAAATGCAAAAATCACTTCAACGAACATCTAACGATAAAACTCACTTTATGATCTAAGAGAAAACTACCTTGCTTGAAGATTTAAACAATCTTTATCATTACCATTAAATAATTAGATACTTGCAATTGGGCTTCTCCATGCTAACTCAAAATTTATAATTTAAAACAATGAATTGAGATTGGTTATTATTTTTGACTACTGCTAAGTATTCACGTGAAAAAGCTGGAAGCTACCATTTTTCACATAGTTGCACAGAAGTCATCACTTGCGGCTCCCAACCGAACCATTTGAGATTGAATTCTGGATCCGCAGGTGGGCTGAATTTGTCAACTCTCAGTATGACTCTGAGGGTTTTTCTCTGGGTACTCTGGTTTTGCTAAAAGCTAAGCTAAATCCTTTTACGATCCAAAGTGGCCCATTGGAGCCGGTGCTTATCTCCAGTTTCTGTAGTGTTAAGCGGATAAGAGTCATAGACTCCCCCTGGACGAGACACTAATCCGTCGCAGGTTAGCCCCCAGCAGAAGCTGGAACTCATTTTACTGATCTCGGGAGGATGGAAAGCTGAGTCAACTTTGGCGGAAAAGAAGGTCACAAATATTCAACACTCGGCTGAACCGGGGGTTGAACCTTGGACCTTTTGGTTGGAAGGCAGAGATCTTACCACTGCGCCAACCAAGCTGCCATACTGGTTTTGCTCCCTCTGCAAAAATGACTTTCACACCAAGATCTGAGCCACTGAGCAATTAAACCCTTAGCCTCTGGCTAGGAAGAATGGGCAACAACTTCCTTTGCTACTGACGTTAAATAAAGTATTAATTTTATTTATTTGTTGGGACGAGTACATTGAGGGTAAAAATTACTGATCCCAATTTTAAAGCAATGCTTCCCTTACATCTATCTTTGAAAGTCTTCATCTTTTATTTTCTATGTAGTCCTAACAGAAATCCAGCATTCTCATTCATTTGCCTTCATTTAAGGAATACTTAATTCATATAGGAAGTGAGTTTTCTCTGACAAGAAATACGCTTCCATGAATCTTGATGAAACTGGACCTTTATATAAGCCCCAAACAAGTCAAATGTGATGGTAAATTCTGCCAACTGAGCTCTATACTTTGTATATAAACAGTTTGGGAGAATTTCGCATTTCAACTTCCACAGCTTATTCCACCCGATCAATTCCTTATTTGTTATATAATTCACCAGTTATATTATTTTGTTTGAGTTATGTAAGAAGTTGGATGTTGATAATTTGCCTGAGGCTGAAATTAAGGGTTAAAATTTTCCCTGACCTACATTAAATTTTCCTTTGCCTGAAAAAATATTTATCCCTGGCTTTTCTTGACCTTTGGTAACTCTGTCACAGGTAATAATTCTGGTCAAGACTGTAATTAGTAACAATAGCAATTCAAAATTTATTGTACGACACAGGGTTAGTGCTGCTCTGTGAGTACGAAGTTCCAGGAGTATTCAAGGAGTATCCAAGGAGTCGAACGGATGTTTTCAAGGAGTGCTCTTCGCACCTGCCTTTAATTTGGTTGAAGGACTCTCAAGCAGTTTTTAACTAAGAGTGTTAAAACATGCTTCAAAACGCCTCGCCCCTTAATCTAAATGAAATGATTTAACACTGAGGCACAGACAGATACATTAGCTGGTTCAACAACCAAACAAAAAACTTTATTTATAACATAATTTGTTTCCAACAAGTTCCTATCATTTCCTGACAGTACGAAAATTCAAGGACTTGAAAGAATTTTCAAGGAGTTTTAGCAGAAATTCATATTTTGAAGGGCTTTTTAAGCGCCCTTGAAAACTGAAACCAAATTCCAGGAGTAATCAAGGAGTTCAAGGAGTAGCACAAACCCTGACGACATTACAAACTTTGCTCACCTTCTGGGTCTAATCCATGAGGTTGTTCTGGTGGAATGATCAAGGTAATACGATCTTCCGTTTGCATCCTATTGACGAAACAAAAGCCTTGTAAATAGTTTGAAGTTTCTTGGGGAAACTTAACTAAATTTGGGCAGTTGGTGCAGTGGTAAGTTCTCTGATTTCCACCCACATGGTCCTGAGTTCAAATTCAAAGCAATGAACATTAATAACTATATTGTGTGACCTTCTTTTCTGCAAAACTAACTCGTCTTACCATCCTTACGAGGTCAGGTAATTGAGTATCAGCTTCTTCTGGGTGTAAACTATGACAGATTAGCGTCTTGCTCTGGGGGAGTCGATGGCTTTTACCCACTTAACCAGGAGTGGAAAAATTTTACAAATAACTGCTAGGATTGGCTGGTAAGCCCTCCTGGGACACTTGCCCAGACCCACAAATTACTATCCCAAAGTATGAAGAGGAAGGGGGACATTCCAACAACAACTGTAAACTTTTATGTTGTGTTTCACATTATTGAATTTGGCTAATGTAAATTGCAAAGGTATGTATTCCACCTATTACTGACCATTCATCTTAAACCTCTTCAAAAAACGTTTGATCATTGATGCTTTAATCGTTTTTAGATTTCATTTCAATACCCTTTAAAAAGAAAAAAGTGCCAAACACAGGGTTGCCACTAATTAGGGGATGTGAAATTCAAGGACTTACCACGAACTTTTCAAGCAAATCCCGGACCTTCTCTATCAAATAAACTTGAAAGTGCAACAATACACATGTTTCTTGACAAAAATCAAGCCTCACAGAGTCGCGGTTTTTGTTTTTAAATGTTGTCACATCAAAACTATTTTAACAAACAGCTTATTTTTGTTACTTTTCGATGTTAAAAAGAAAAGTTCTTGCCCATTCCAGGATTTTCAAGGATCACTACCCAAATTCAAGGACTTTCCAGGGACTGGAATTTTTTTTCACTTCCAGGAATTTCCAGGATTTTCAAGGACCGTGGCAACCCTGCAAACAATTTAAGTTAAAAATTTTTTGATGAAAGTGATTAGCAACACTTTTGGATCGATTTCAAAAGCTAACAGCTCATTGAGCTAGTATGTAACTTTCTACTATACTAGCTCGACAGCAATTTTTTAATAGTCCCCGGCATCCAGTTTTTGTATTTTTTGCACTCCTGCTTAACCATTACAGAAACAGAGAATAAGCCCTGGCTCCGCTCATGAAAGGATTTAGTAACTTGGGGAAAAATAGTTGTTTTTAGAAGTTGAAATTATTTTAAAAGTTAATGCTAGTTCTGTTTTACCTGTCTCTCCTCCCACCCAGAGGGAAGAGGAGGAAGCACACTCAGATTGGATGTAGCTGGTTCTTCAACATCTGGAAGGGGCTGTACATTACCATACAAGGTAAGAAAATAAATACATTAGCACCGAAAAGCAAAACGAATTAAGATATCAAAAGCGTGTACTAACAGTCTGAGTTGATAATGCCTAAATATCAATCATTAAAAATGTAAATTTCACCAGTTTGCAAAATAATATTTTCAAGTACACCAAGACAGTCAATTATTTTATAGTCATTATAATGGATTTCAACCACGCAATGTCAAAACCCACATGTAGTAAATGTTTTGATGTAAAAATGAATGATGATGATGAAAAAGAAGATGATGATGATGACGATGATGATGATGATGATCATTACGATGATAGTTTATCCACATTAATGCCTAGGGACATGATGATGATGATGCTAATGACGATGATAATGATTAGTACTACTAGGTTTTACTAAGAAAGTTTGATTAAGGAGGAGCTTCCACTTTCATTTTGGGAGTTGGTAGAAAAATTGGAAGGAGGATTTGAAAGGACAAATGCCAAACCATGGCTCCTCAGAGTGAAGGTGTAGACAATTTGGCCTCCATCCATTGAATACTAATACAAAATAGGGTTTCATCAACTGGTTCAAAAGTTGATTAACACCAATCATTTCTACTCTTCAAGACAAACAAAATGAATCGTCAGTTTATAGGGTGTCATCAACAAGTTCATATACCGAAATTATGACCTTATATGGAAAATGTTGGCAAATTGAAAAATGTGTGGGGAGGCGAAGCTCAGAATTTTTTAAGTATTGAATGTTTCAGAAAGCTCATTAAATTTAATAAAACAATTCTTCCATTCGTGCTTGTTGGATATGAGATGATTTATAGCAAACTCAGTGCTTTGCACCTCGTTGGCTATTTACCATCTCATATCCAACATGCGCTCCTGGAATAATTCTTAATTATTTCTACTCTTCAAGACAAACAAAATGATCACTAAATACAGGGTTTCATCAACTGGTTCAAAAGTTAGAATGAGTAACACTAATCATTTATGCTCTTCAAGATAAACAAAATGAATGGTCACTTTATAGGGTTTCATCAGCTGGTTCAGAAGTTAGAGCCTTCGTCTCCCCTTTTTCCTCATTAAAATTATATTACAAAACTATTCTTTCATACTCAAGTCCAAGCTGGAAATTAACAAAGTAATAAATCAAAAATATTAATCATAAATTATATTTTAAACACTGTCAGTACTACCTCAAAAACAGCTGCTGGAGGTGCAGAGGGCACCACTTCTATTGACTCTAATTGTGTTGACTGGCCATCTTGCGTCAAAGAATTTGCAGCTAAGAAAGCAAAGTAAACATTTTAGACTAACAATTGCCCCTTTACTTCCAGGTGATACCACTCATAAGCTAAGATTGAGAATTCGAATCTTGGTCCAGAAATACAGCTACACACTTTTGTTATGAGGTGTTAGAGATGGGTTCACAGTTTTTCTCAGTTTTTACATTTTCTTTTTTATAATTATTTCGTAACGTTTTTTTGCATGTCGAATACATTTTATTTATGCCCATTTATTACTCTTTTGCCAAAAACAGTTGATTGCAAATATTATTGATTAAGGGTTGATTATGACATTATTATTGCACTATAATTTGGGAATTACATGTCAGGCATAATTATATATTATCTAAAACAATATATGGGATCTTTTTATAAGGAGAGTTTTATAAAAACACCAATTTGCACACAATGTCTGGTTAACTCTCGCACCCTGATACAGCAAACCATTTTCTTTAAGCCAGAAATTTATTTTTCACTGGCAATCGTAAACAACAGCAATTTTTGCCTTAAATAGCAAGCACTGCATGAACTCCAACACTAATCAACCAAGTAAACACTTTTTGATTCTACATTTCAAAACAGACAAAATAAATGATCACTTTATAGGATTTCCTCAACTGGTTCAACAGTTCGAATGAATAACACCAATCATTTCTACTCTTCAAGACAAACAAAATGAAAGGTCACTTTATAAGGTTTCATCAACTGGTTCAAAAGTTAGAATGAATAGCGCCAATCATTTCTACACTTCAAGACAAACTAAATGAGTGGTCACTTTATAGGGTTTTAACCAACAGCTCAAAAGTTGAGAATTCTTGCATGGTTTATCTGAAATTAGGTTGAAGGGGATAAGAGTTAATACTTATCATGAAAGCAAACTGATTAAAAAAATCTCCCTACCTGAGGAACTTGTTGTCCCTGAATTTTCATCTGGAAGATAGCTTAGTTTGAGCTTCAAATGCCCTTTCACTCGCGACTTGGAACTGCAGATATAAAAAGTGATCATACGATTGAAGTTATTCTAATTACATAACCAAGAAAGATACACCTGGCACCACAGGTAGCAAAAGCTAATAGAGGCAGACCAAGTAAAATAAAAATAAATGAAATCTTCTGTTCAAAGGAAAAAGAAAAGAATTACAACAAAAGCAAATGAAGAAGTATTTAGAAACACATATTGCACTAGTTCATTAATTCATTATAGTGCAAAATGGAAGTATTTGGGACAAAACAGGATTGCAAAATAAAGACGAAGAACTATGAAGAGTAAAAATATACTTTTGATGTGAATGATTCCAAATCTTCATGAAAATCTTTATTTTCCAATATATCTAGCAAAATAATTTGTATCTTCTTTTTAAAAGTAGCTTTAGAGAGTGCCCTTAGCTTAGCTGGTATATAATTCAACAGTTTTGCACAAATTCTTGAAAAAGTATTTCCTTTTAATTTCAATATCTGATTTCTAGATATAGAAATTACTAGAGGCCCAGGCTCATGTATTGTGAGAATGGATTTACACAGCTGGAACGAACAGGTCTTTCAAATTTGACGGGACAAGGTCATTACTTACATCATGAATTGTTTTGGATAGTAATTTGTAGTGCATAAAATTTACAGGCAAAATAAGAGCATTCAATAATGAAGGTATTGCGTGATCATGTCTAACAGAGAAATAAAAAAACGGGAAAGCATGTTTTTGGAGAATTAAGAGCTTATCTGAATGGTTTCACTGGCTTGGCGCCACGCAGTAGCATAGGTGACAGGCCAATGTGACTTGGCTCATAATTTGAATGCACAAATTTAGAATCCTGAGTCACCATTGACTTCAGGCTACGACAATGGATTCATTTGTACAGCCTTAGCCTCAACATAAAGTTAAATATTCCTAAACGCCAAATATGTAGTTTTATACTATTTACATCTGTGTTTATTGTTGATGTGTCTTCTCACTCTCTCTCACTACTATTTTTTTAATATTTAAAACCAAAACGAGGTTAAGGTTGCACAAATTTAATCTGTTGTCATTGCATGTAGTCAGCAGCAACTGAGAATTTGAAACCAGTTTATAAAAAATGCGAAGCTAAATTTATTTGTTTGGTTGTTTGTTTGAAGCACAAAGAGGTATTTTTGAATATCTAAAACCAAAACGAGGCTAAGGCTGTACAAATATAATCTGCTGTCACTGTAGTCAGCAGAAACTGAGAATTCGAAACTGGTTTATTGAAACTCTCAATTTTTTTGTTTGACTGTTTGTTTGAAGTGCAAAAATATTGTTTTTTAACGTAAGTTTTGCTTGGATGAGCATGTCTTTCGAGTGATTGGGCTTTTCAGTATAAGATTACTGGAGGTTTTGGCAAAACAGCACTGAGTTTTGGTTGTTTCTGGATCAGACATCAGTTTTTTTTCCATAACTATGGTTTTGATATTTGGAACTGCTTGATTGAATATTGTGACAAAAGGCAAAATTTGTTTGTTTGCTTTTGGCTTGGGTTACAGCGTTACTCTTCTTGTTTCGAATTTAACCTTGGCTAATGCCTTTGTGGTTGTAGTTTTGTTTTTTGGAATTTTCTCTTATTTGACTCAAAATCTTGTTTTGAGGAGCAAGTTCTCAGAATTCTAAGGGCTTCACCTTTGACAAAACCTTTTTTACCTTTGGCAGGTGGCTTGATCTGAAATGTGTATACTGCAATTTCTCAGTTGGTTTAAAGTGAGTTTTGATGTCAACATCATAAATTTGGTGTTTCAGTTTGTTGTCTGTTCCAGGGTGCGACATTTATTTGAGGGCGGCGTTTATTAATATTTTGGCTCTCATGTTTGATGTTGATAAGGACTAATATGGAAATGAATATTAAAAAATTTAATTTTATTCCTCTGAACATATCAGAC